>WOXC01009226.1:0-140225 GCA_011680675.1 Gymnobelideus leadbeateri | reverse complement strand
ACATTGGCTGCTGAGTCTCATATACCCAATCTAGTCCATTGATCAACTATTCTATCCCTCAGCCAGTATCAAGTAGTTTTGAAGACTGCTGCTTTATAGTATGGATTAAAATCTGGTAGGGCTAGGCCACCTTCCCTAGCATTTCTTTTCATTAATTCCTTTGATATTCTGGACCTTTTGTTCTTCCAAATGAATTTTGTTGCTATTTTTTCTAGCTCTATAAATTAATTTTTGGTAGATTGGTTGGTATGACACTAAATATATAATTTATTTTAGGTAAAATTGTCATTTTCATTATATTAGCTTGACCCCACCACAGGCAATTGATGTTTTTCCAATTAGATCTGACTTTATTTGTGTGAAAAATGTTCGTATAGGTCCTGGATTTGTTTTGGCAGGTAGATTCCTAAATATTTTATATTGTCTAGAGTAAATTTAAATGGGATTTCTCTTTCTACCTCTTTTGCCTTGTGAAATATGTTCTAGTCCCTTGGATCATTTAATGTAGAAGCCGTCAGATCCTGGGTGATCCTCACTGTAGTTTTTTCTCCTTTACCAGATAGTTCTAGAATTTGGCTACAAGATTTCACAAAGTTTTCAACTTAGGATCTCTTTCAGGAGGTTTCTGGTGGCTTCTCTTGATTTCTATTTTACCCTCTGGTTCTAGGATCTCAGAGCAGTTTTCCTTGTGAGCTCTTGGAAGATGTTGTCCAGGCTCTATTTTTTTCATCATGGTTTTCTGGTAGACCAATAATTCTTAGATTATTTTTCCTGTATCAGTTTTCCAGGTCAGTTAATTTTTTTCCATTGAGATATTTGACCTCTTTTTCTAATTTTTCATTCTTGATGATTTGTTTCACTGATTCTTGATGTCTCATAGAGTCATTAGCTTCAATTTGGTTGATTCTAATTTTTAAAGAATTATTTTCCTCATTTAGTTTTTAAAGCTCCTTTTCCATATGTTCAGATTTCATTTTTAGTTCACACATTTTTCTTTTTAAGGATATGCTTTCTTCATTGAAGTTTTTCTATTTTTGCAATTTTGATTTTAAAAGAATTAGTCATTTTATCTTCTACCCCTCTAATTTGGTTTTCAAAGTCCTTCTTGAGCTCTTCTAAGAATGCTTTCTGGGCTTGAAACCAATCCATATTTCCTGTTGAGGCTTCAGCTCTGGGTGTGGAGTCAATGCTGTCTCCTTCTGAATTTGGTTCCTCCTGCTCACAATAATAGGATTCTAGAGTCTTTGTCTTTGCAATCTATCTTTTACCCATTTTGAGGCAAGGCCTTAGCCACGCCCTTCCTCTAGGACTCCCAAGCCTTCAGTATTTTAAAATTTTCCTCTGGGGCAATAATTTCAGTGTTTTCAGGGTCAGAGGAGGGGATTGGAGCAGTTGGGGTTCACTCTGCCATCCTGGTCCCTAGAAGTTCAGATACTTTATAAATTTCCAGTTTGTGGGTTGATAGTCCAATGAGTAGATGCTGCTACTACCACTGGCCCTGCATTTGTCTGTTATCCAGCTCTGACAGGTCCCAGCTCTGTGGTGATAGGCCTGGGAATGGCCCTTTCGGTTGGTGCATCAACTTGCCACCATGCTGCCCTGCTCTCTCAAGAATGATATTCTGAAGACACAAAGGAGAATGTTTCCAATGAATAAAAAATAGTGGTGTTTGAAGACACTGATGTGAGTGAACACGGATATCAGCAATCAGATTTTTAAAAAATGTACAAAAGATCAAAGCAAGGTGCTACACCAGAGGGTGAATATCAAGATGTGGAACATCCCTGTAAAGATAGTGCCAGGATTGCCAAGGCTCAGAGGCTAGAGAAGTAAGCTAAGGAGAACAAAAACAATTTATTTTAGGCTATATTGGGAGGAATAGGAGGCTCAAAGATTGGATAGAACCTTTGCTTGGAGTGTCATAACTGACAACAAAGAGAAGGTAGAGCTGTTTAACTGTGATTTTCCTTCTGTTTTTTCTCCCAAGAACAGCCTTTAAGCTGTAAATGACTGAACAAAAATGACTAACAGGTAGTTGATGTCCAAGATGAATAAAGAGATGCTAAGAGAACACTTAGCTGTTATCAATGACAGCTAGGGTGCAGTATTCAGCAGCATCTCACAGCTCCAGGGCTTTTGAATTGCTCTTTCACTTGTTCTTTAGCCATTATTGACAGAAGTGCTGCTTCTATTCCTATCCAAGATTAAGGGTTTTGGAACACATTGGTTTAGGATTATGGTACATAAACAGTAATGATTTTATTACAGTAGAAGAAAATGGTCTATTGAATGTGAATGTTAATGGTTAATTTTTTGGTCACTTAACTTTGTGTGTATATTCTGACTTTCTTCCATTCGAATGTGTAATTCGTGGTTGCAGCTGCTGTTTGTGAGGAGGAGAATTGTGGGTTGAAAGACACTTTGAGGCATTAGCTAGCGTCTTTACTATTCTTCAACTAAGAGTTCATTTTTAAATGAGCAATTTTATTTTTTGGATCTGTAGGGAAGGTTTCACAAATTTAGTAGAATGATGTTTAACAGCCCCCTCCCCTTTTAAACCAGTAAATACTTCCTAGCCTCTAACTTACATCTCCCCTATAACAACAGCTGAATCCCCTTTTCTCATGCATTGCCAATTGAGGTAGAGTCTACCTGTTGACTGTCCCTCTAACCTCCAAGCACTAGAAGATAATTATTAATTTCCCTAAAGCAATCTCTGCATGGGAAAAGAAAGTACTTGAACTACTGGACCCATTTCGTGGGTGTAAAGGTAATTGGTAGAGTACTTATGAGTGTGGGCATAGCTGTAATAGCTAAGTGACAGGAAGGCTACACTTTCCTCATCTTTAAAATAGGAAGAGCATTACTTATAGTACTTCTCATGGAGTGGTTGTGAATATCATTTTAGGATTATAGATTTAGATGGGAATTGTGGAATTTTAGAATTGGAAAGTGATGTCAGTGACTGATTCCAACTCAAGGGGAGAAGAATCTCCCATGACAACAAACCCAACAACTGTCATCCAGCCTTTCCTTGAAGACCTCTGGTGAGAGGGAACTGGCCCCTCTCTCATCTTCTCTCCAAGTCCATTGTGCTTTTTTTTTTTTTTTTTGGAGGGGGGAAGGCAAGGCAATTGGAGTTAAGCGACTTGCCCAATATCACACAGAGAGTAAATGTGTCATGTGTCTGAGGCTGGATTTGAACTTAGGTCCTCCTGACCTAGGGCTGGTGCTCTATTCCCCTGCCTCCCAGTTGCCCATCCAATGTGCTTTTGAATAACTCGATTGTCTATTAGGAAGTTTTTCCTTTTATCAAACATAAATTTGCCTTTTTTTATTGTTGTTGCAATTTCTACTTATTGTTCTGTTCTCTGAGACCAAACTATCCAATTCCTTTTCCCCATGGCAATCTTTCCAAGTACTTAAAGATAGTTATCATGTATCCCCTGAACCTTCACACTCAACATCTTCTTCCATTAAGCATTCCCAGTCTCTTACAGAGGAGCATGATGGAAGATTATGAGAATTATTACCTCATAAAACTGCTAAAAGCAATGAAGGGGAAAATAAGTTCAGAAAAAACTTGGGGCAAGACTCAAATAAGCCAGCTCATCCCAAGTGTATTTAAAGATGAAACTAGGGGCGGCTAGGTGGCGCAGTGAGTAAGAGCGCCGGCCTCGGAGTTGGGATGACCCGAGATCAGATCCGGCCTCAGAAAATGAGCACCCACACATAAATAATGACTAGCCATGTAACCTTGAGCAAGTTACTTAACCCCAATTGCTTTTAAAAAAAAAGATGAAACTAGAAGGAAGATAACAAACAGATGAGTAATGGAATAGATCAATATTTATATGATAATTTTCTTCATCAATGACAGTGAAGCAATCACATTTGAATTATAATATCTCAGTTCCCCATGTGTTAAGTGGACATGGTAGAAAAGACAGTTGGATTTAGCCAAGTATATTTGATAGTCATCTTTTAACTGACATATTCAATGCCTTTTCTCAGTCTTCATTGACTTACTAGATATATAGCTTTTGGCACATTTTTTTTTTTACATTGGGTCACTCACTATTGACTGTCCCTCTTTTTTTCTTCAACCAATCACAAAGCCTTTATTAAGTACCTACCATATGCCAGGTATTGTTCTAGGTTGTGAAGGATTTCTATAGTAGAATGATACACATATGATACACATTGTTAGACATTTCTGCTTAATCATTTTCTTTTTTATTAATGGTATATAT
This sequence comes from Gymnobelideus leadbeateri, assembly GCA_011680675.1. Classification (NCBI taxonomy): domain Eukaryota; kingdom Metazoa; phylum Chordata; class Mammalia; order Diprotodontia; family Petauridae; genus Gymnobelideus; species Gymnobelideus leadbeateri. The sequence goes on along the minus strand of WOXC01009226.1, from coordinate 135,972 downwards.
ATATATATATATATATATATATATATATATATATATATGTATATATATGTGTGTGTGTGTATGTGTGTGTGTGTGTGTGTGTGTGTGTACACACATATATTTAAACATTTGGTTTTAAAACTTTGAATTCCAGATTCATTCCCTTCTTCCCTTGTCACACACACTTACTGGGAAGATAAGCACTTCAGTATAGGCTGTACATATGTAGCTATGCAAAGCATTACCATAGTAGATATATTGTAAACGACTGACTATATTTCCTTCCCTCCTATCCCACCTCCCACTTGTTCTATTCTCTACTTTGATCCTGTCCCTTTTCAAAAGTGGGTGCTTCCAACTTCTGTCCCCCCAAGCCTGCCCTCCCTTCCATCACCCCCCTCTCATCCCCTTCTCCCCTACTCTCCCGTAGGGTGAGATATCCTATTTAGCCTTTATGTCATTCTCTCCCTGAGCCAAATTAAATGAGAATAAGGTTGACCTATTCCCTTTTGCCTTCCTGTTCTTCCCCTCCATTGTAACCATCTCCCCTTGCCTCTTCTATATGAGATAGTTTACCCCATTCTGTCTTGTCTCTCCCCATCTCCTCTCATTATATTCCTCTTTCACCTCTTAATATCACCTTTTAAGTATCATCCCTTCCTATTAAATTAGTCCTGTGCCCTCTATCTATGTATACCTGTAAACATATATACACAATTCACATATGTATTCATATGCCCATATACCCTCATATATATATATATATGCATATATATATATATATTCCCCTCAAGTATTTTCATACTGAGAAAAGTTTCATCAGTTACAATTATCATTTTTCCATGTAGAAATGTAAATAGTTCAACTTTGATAAGTTCCTTATAACTTCTTTTCCCTGTTTACCTTCTCATGCTTCTCTTGTTTATTGTATCTGAATGTCAAATTTTCTATTTAACTCTGTTTTTTTCATCAAGAATGCTTGAAAGTCCTCTATTTCACTGAATGACCATATTTTCCCCTGGAACATGATACTCAGTTTTGCTGAATAGGTGATTCTTGGTTTTAATCCCAGCTCCTTTGACCTCCAGAATATCATATTCCAAGCCTTTCAGTCCCTCAGTGTAGAAGCTGCCAGATCCTGTGTTATCCTGATTTTGTTTCCACAGTATTAAAAATGTTTATTCCTGGCTGTTTGTAATAGTCTCTCCTTGATCTGGAAATTTCAGAACCTGGCTATAATATTCCTAGGAGTTTTCTTTTTGGGATCTTTTTCAGGAGGTGATCAGTGGATTCTTTCAACCTCTGTTTTGCCATCTGGTTCTAAAACATCAGGGCAGACCCCGGGACTAAAACCTCCAACTTGTGTGGGGCTGGGCTTGGCTCCCCCAGTGCTGCGCTGACCAATTCCTGCTGTTCTGCCAGGCTGTCCTCAGTGGGAGGTTGGCTTCTCTGTGTCATTTTGTGGGTTCTGTAGCTCCAAAGTTTGTTCAGAGTCCCATTTTATATGAATTGGGGGAGGTGGAATCCAGAGCCCCAGGGAAGTCCTGTTTCTACTCCACCATCTTGACTCTGCCCCTGTCCCTCTTTCGTGATATTCCCATATGTGATGTTTTATGAAAATCTCTTGAGCTTCTGGAAGAGGAATGTTTTGTAGTCTCTCTGTCGGGATAGTTCTTGGAATTGTAATAGGACTTTGAGACATGTCTAGATTATCTAAGATGGAAACACCATGTGAGAGATGCTAGGAACCTGCTTATGAGAGAATTGCGATTGTCATTGGGTGCTTCCATCTTAGGTCATCCTGATATGTATCAAAATTTCATTATAGAATTATAAACATATCATTCCATAATGGAAAGCATATTGGACTGGGAGTCAGGAAACCAGGATTCTAGTTTTAGCTTTGCTATTAAGTAGCTCTGTGACTTTGACCAATTCATGCCTCTCTGTCTCTGCTTTCTTATCTTTAAAATGATGATGAGGTGGGATTGCACTGGATGATTTCTAAGGTCCCCTTTCAGCTCTAACATTCCATGATTCTGTTACTGTGATGCATATAGTTCTGTGTAATCAGCCTTACCGAAGTGACTTTCTCCCTCTTTCTCATCTTCCTTCCTTTTTCTTTCCTCCTTTATTGCATTAGTGTGAGAACTCCCTCCACTAGTTTGTATCACAACTTCCTGATGACAGTAAATGACCTCTTAGAGTTACAGTGGTCAAAATATTTGTTACTGAGAGGTCACTCTGGTAATCAGCCTCTTCCCCATGTGAATTGTTTCTAGACACAGCAGAAAGAGAAGACCTTCCACAGGGAACTACACAATGTTACTTTTTTCTCTCCCTGTGTTGTCTTCAATAATCATCTCCAGTAACTGCTTATGAAGAAACAAAAAAATAAACCCTCAAAAATGTGAGAACAATAGCCTGATGGGTAATAAGCCCCTGAGGAATTGACCTTCTTGATTTTAGTTGAAGCCTTTTGAAAATCATTTGAACTAACTACAATGTCCTTTAATGTTGAGTTTAAACTTGACCTGGAAACTTCCATCCATCCTGAGAATGGAAATTGCACCTCATCTCTCCTTTGAGGTCAGTTGGTTGCTCATTCTCTCCTTGGGAGACCTTGGAATGAGGAAACTCTTTCTTGAACAATAAGGAGACCATTAGAAATGAGGACATTGGAGTTTTCTTGGAGGGGAGATTTCTGGTAAGTGGAAAAACAATTACATGGAGGTAGGAAAAAAAGAGGGATTTTCTTCAAGGAAGTGTAAATAATTAAGTTCAGGCAAGCCTCAGAACTTTGAAATGTTTTTCTGAAATATGTAACAGACATTTATTAAGCACCCATTCGTGTACAGAACACTGTATTAGTTCTTGGGGAGGAAATACAAGGTTTAGATAAAACCCAGTCCCTCAACTCAGCCTAATGCTTCCTCACTATATTTAGACCATTGAGAGGAGATAGAATGATACATAGGCATAGTACTTTAACTTCTATAATCTGGGTTCAAATTTTGTCTCTGATTTGTCCTGGCCAAGTGATCTTTGTCTCTTTCTGGTTTCAGTTTCTTCATCTGGAAAAATGAGAAGGGTTTTCAAAGTTCTCTCCTACTCCAAATCTATACTTCTAAGAGTTTGTTACATATGAGCTCTTCCTATAGTTTAGAGTTGATATGCTTGCGTATTTTGAAAATATGCTCTGTATCATTAACTCAGTAATTAATTCAGGATAGAGGGATGGGAGCTTCAAACACTGAAGCATCAAGAAACCAGCACTATAGATAATAATGCCACTTTCCCCCCCTTCAAACTATAGGAGTCACCAATTTCTGTTTGACTTACAGAAATTAAGCTAACTCCCTGCCAATTACATCTCTGTTTTTACTTATAGCAACTAACACAGGCAGCACATGAACTATATGATTCAATAAATCAGCTTCCTGCTATTTTCTGGTGCACATTAATTACCCTGTGCCCTAACCTCAGACTTTATTCGGTTATCATTTGACTTGTATGGCTATTCTTCATCCACTTTAAAGTATAAACCTTCGGGGTGGCTAGGTGGCGCAGTGAGTAAGAGCACCGGCCTCGGAGTTGGGATGACCCGAGATCAAATCCGGTCTTAGAAAATGAGCACTCACACACAAATAATGACTGGCTGTGTAACCTTGAGCAAGTTACTTTACCCCAATTGCTTTAAAAAAAAAATAAAGTATAAACCTTCAAATGAGATAACATTTACAAATTATTTGCAAACCTTAATGTCCTATATAAATGCTAGCTATTATTCCTGGGGGCCCTTGAGGATGTCCTCTTTTTTTTTTTTTTTTTTGCAGGGGGGAAGGTAGGGCAATTGGGGTTAAGTGACTTGCCTAAGGTCAGATGGCTAGTAAGTGTTAAGTGTCTGAGGCTGGATTTGAGCTCAGGTCCTCCTGACTCCAGGACAGGTACTCTATTCACTATGCCACCTAGCCAACACAAGGATGTTTTCTTACTGGCTTCACATCTAGCTTCCCTTTTCTACCTGATCTCTCTCCAGGGGATCTCTCAAATACTTTGATTCTTCAATTGTTCTGTGATCTCATCGATGCCTTCCATTAGCACAGAACATAACTCATCCATGCCTTCAAATCTTGTGCAGTTTTGTCCATCATCATCCACAGGTCCTCCAGAGAGAAACTACCCAACATGCACCAGTCTTTTTAGGGCTTTTTTTTTTTAAGTTTTTTTGGGTACCATTGGAGAAGTTGGGCTATCCCCTCTGGTATTGTTCACTTTCTCACATAACTAGCCCATCCACTTTTCCAATCATACATTTTCTCAATAATGTATTTTACAACACTCAGTTTGGGTAAACATTGGATAGATATATTATAGTCTATTTGTTTCCATTATGTATCTTCAGAGTTCTTTTGGTCATATGTAACTTTAATTCTTTTGAATTTGAGCTTTTCCAAGATTTGGAACCATACACCTCTAGTGGACACATCTGTATTGAAAGGATAGGCTTTTGCACAGAGGAGAAGCTTGGAATCTTTATTGCAGTCTAGTCCTCTTTTCCCTCCTGTTCAATTGTGAGTCAAGCTCAGTGTTCACTTGAAGTTTCTGTAGAGATACATGTACAGATATCCTAACTCAGTGAACACCTATCCAATTACATGTTATATATAGTCTGAATATTAGTACTTTTTCATCTATTTAATTTTTCCTTTATGAATTTTAAGCCAATATCTTGAATAAAAAGGCTCATTGAGGAGATATTGTTCTGAGTTGGTGAGATAAACATAATATTGTCTACAACTAAAAGTATCAGGAAAAACCATGTTCAGAGGGTACCGCCTCTTCTGATTAGCACATCTCCATGAGAGTCTTCAATACACTTGTTTAAGTCCCACTAGCTCATCCTCCATGATAGAGGCCAACATACTTTTTATGTCCCACTAGCTCATCCTCCATGATAGTGGCCAATATATTTGTTTATGCCTTACCTGAGGTGAATAATCAGAGGTTTACTAAACAGGTTTATCTCTGTGAATATGTCAAGTGAAACTTATATGATTGTAGTATATGGATGATTCTCTTTGTTGAATGAGAACTTTTAGGCTAAATTGGCTTTATCTAGCCAAATGATTTTTGTTGTTTGTTTTTTTAATCAAGAAAAACAAACAAAAAAACCCAAAAAAGCCAACAATAGAATTTTGTTTTCTCTGAATCTTTTAATTAATTATGTTATTGTAAAGTATTGTGAACTGTAGAGAATCATTTGCAAAAGCTTACCTTTTCTCTTCCTATTTTTTCATTGGGGATATACTCAATACCTATTTAGATCATTATAATGAAAATTTTATGAAGATGAGAAAGCAGTTGAGTAAATACGATATATTGTGTTTCCTTCTTTATATATTTCCATGGAGCTGAAAACTTGCTGAAGTCAATATTGCCTCCAACAGGGTGGATCACAATTTATTCACTCCTCATGCTGTGTACTTCTTATACAAGTGAAAATCTTATCTATACAATATTTACCCACTGCATTGGAAATCTTTATATTAGTCCTTTAAGAGAATAACATATACCTTTGGACAGGCAGTCCAATTGACTTGGTTTATTAGTACATACATCTTGACTAGACACGATTGCGTAGAAGAAAACAGAGATTGCATTTGGGAAATTTTGCAGTTCTCTCAATGACTCCAAGCTATTTCTTAACACATAAAAACTTGCCTTTGAAATGCTAATATTCTTCTGGGATATTAAGTAGATGCAAATCACAAAATGCTATCTCTGAAAAATCAAAATTGCTAAGCATCCAAAGACAATGAAGAGGTGCATTATGGGTACAGCTTGGTTGCAATGTATTACCTATGATAACTTGTGCAGAAGTATCACAAAAACCATCCAAATGTATGATTGAAAATTATCTGGGCCAGTCATGTAGCAAAAGCAAGGGATAATAGATGGAAGGTATGAGTATAGTAATGGAAAGTACCAGGGCATTCCCAAATTTGCCCTCTTTAACACATTCATCATAGAAAACTTTATACTTGTGTTTGGCTAAATATTCTATAGATGGCACGACCCACTCTATTCCTTAAGTGGGGAAGTACTTTTTAATTTGTAGTCTAGGTAATAGATTTGTTTGAATAATTGGGAGAGCATATGAGGAGTTCACTTTCACACAGTTAACTATAGAGTACAAAATATGTACCTCTTGGACTCTATTCAAATGGGATTTTCCTGGTCCCTCTTCTGTCTACTTGGCAATCTCATCAGCTCTCATGGCTTTAATTACTATCTCTATACTGAGTATTCCCAAATCTACCTATCCTGTTCCAACCTCTTGGCTCACCTCCAGTCTTGCATCTCCAGTTGCCTTTTGAATATCTTGAACTGGATGTTTAGTAGACATCTTAAACAAAATTTGTCCAAAACAGAACACTATCTTCTTAATTCCTTAGGTCTATAATTTACGTGTCATTCTCCATTCCTCACTATCTCTCACACAAGTCTCTCTCACTCCTCCAATTCTTTTTCCATTTAGCCACCAAAGTGATTTTCCTAAAACATAATGTCTGATTATATCACTCCCCTACTCAGTAAACTCCACTGGCTCCCTATTGCCTCCAGGATTAAATCCTCTGTTTTTTAGTCAAAGCCTAGTCCCTCTCCATTCTTTCTGATCTCCTTACATCTTGTTGTTAATCCTTTGTTTTTGAAGAGGGCCAATGAAGTTGCAGGGTGATATCTTGTACATGAATTGGATTTAAGTGAGAAAGAGTTGTGCAAAGTCATTAGCTTCATTTTTTCTTCTAACGTCATTGAAATCCAGTGGTAGGACAAAACTCAGGATAAACTGGGATGAAGTGGATGACCTTGGGTCCCTAATGTCTGACCAAGCTCTAAGAACTCCACAGTTCCTGCTTCACCCATCTTTGTACAAATTGTTTTTATCTGCCCACTTTACTAGGGAAATTCTTCACATGCTTGGGGTAGACATCCCCCTAATTCACTGAAGAGTTAGTTGGTTACACTCAAGCTGTTTTAACCTGTTTGCCATGATGGTTTACTGAGGTATGGCAGCTGGAGACACAGGTGATAGCTAGGTAGTAGGCAGGCACCAAAGGTAGATGAGCAACCCTGAAAAGGACTCAGCAAACCCTTACACCAGAGGTGCTAGTCCTCCCTGGATACCCCAGGTACCTCATTGTAATGGTAATGGTAATTTGAAGATCTTCATATCTTCTTAATAAGCCTAAGGGAATTTGAAGACCTTCCCTGATTTGAAGGTCTTCCCTACCCCCTAATTGACTGAATGTAATCACATGGAGCCTGCAGTGGGAGGAGTTTGCTGAAAGGTAGAGCAGAACCTATAGGAAACTGGGAGTCAGAGCAGTTAGAGATGGAGGGAGGAGAGAATACAACCAGGCAAATAGCTAGACTTGTGAGTAAATGTTTGTTTGTGGAAAGCTAAAGGATGGTGTGACTCCCTACTGTGTTATGGCTTATTAACTTCTTTATTACCATGATGGATTCGGCTTTCTGGTTTGGGGATTTGTTTTTCTGGTGTCTGAATAAATGTTTTGCTTCTGTCTTCTATATGGAGAATCTCCTTTTGTGATTGAGTGCTATGCCAACATGTTTACAGTCGATGTTGGTGCTGTGAATATTGTGTTGGTGCTACACTTATGTCCTCTTTAATCTGGTGACTAGCCTCCTTGTTGTTCCACAAACAAGATACTCCATCTCTTGGTTCTGGGCATATTCTCTGCCTTCCCCTTCCTCCATCTCTCTCCCTTTGCCTTACTACTGATGTCCCTGGCTTCCTTCAAGTCCTAACTAAAATAATATATTTTACAGGAAGCCTTTCCTAACCCCTCTAAATCCAAGTCCTTCCCTGTGTTAATTATTTTCTATTTTTCCAGTGCTTGTTTTGTAAATATTTATTTGTATGTTATCTCCCTCATTAGATTGTGAGCTAATTCTGAGGTCACCCCCTAAAAGCAAGGACTGTTTTTTTGCTCTTTTTGCTTCCCAGCACTTAGCACAGTGCCTGATACATAGTTGGCACTTAATAAATGTTTACCAGTTGATTGATTGACAGATGTAGTTACAGTAATGAGGATTTAGCTCTAAGGTGGACCTGTGGCAAGAGCCATCCCCCTCCCAACAGGGTTATAAGAAAGCATTCACATTTTACTTCATAACAGAACCATGAAAATAATGAAATGATATATTAAAAAGATAGTTCACATTTTACTGACTGAATATGGAGCTAGGGAAGCCCTAGCTAGTGTTAAAGCCCTAACTTAGGAAACAATCTTGGAAAATCTAATGAAACCAATCAAGACATAGTTTACTACAAGGTTGTAACTTTTGGAAAAAAGCTCCATTTTTGTAGAATATTTTTAGTTCCTAGGATAAAAAGCATTGCTATAAATTTCTGGGACTTAAAATATTCTGGATGTGTTGTCATAAATTTTCTTGATTTATAATGATTTATGCCCTGGTAAGCTTCCCAGAAGATTTTGGGAGCAGGATTCTCTAAATTAAATTTATTCTTTTTGAGAATGAAATGCATTTCTTAAGAATTCTTTCTGCTAGAGTTTTTTTTTTCTTTTGAGGTTCTTATGCATTCATTCAAGAATGTGTTTGCTGTCTTTACTGACTTGCCTACTATGTGCAGATCACCATGCTTAGGCATTCAATGAGAGACATAAAGATATGTGATGAATGAAAAATTTGTGTGTTGATACAAGGTAGGCTATGATTAAGTGCCCAAATTAATAATATATAAAGGAATCAATGTTAGACTTTAGAGAAGGATGAATTAAATGTCAGCTATTAACAGTTGAATAAGACCATAGAAGGTGTGGGATTCATGCTAGACCCAAATTTGAAGAAGTTGTGGGACACCCAAAGGTATCATAGGATTAGCATAAACAAAAGCCAAGAGTCAGGAATGAACATGGTATGTTCAGAGGAGCTCAGAGAGGAAACTGGTGTGATTAAAGCAAAGACAGAGACTAGAACTCAGGACTTCTGGCTAGCAATCTGGCTATAGTTCTTATACTGAGTGGCCTATTTTAGGGTGATAGTAATGAGGGGGGAAAGAAAAGGAATGAAGGAAGAGGCAAGCTGAAGGAAAATCAGTAGGATTTAATGACTGATTAACTGTGGGGGAATGATAGAAGAGGAAGAGCCAAAGAAAATTCTGAAATTTTGAGACAATAGGTGGTACCGTTGATGGAAGTGAAGAATGAAGTTGGGAAGGGGCCTTATTTTGAGGGAAGATGAGGAATTTGCATTTGGACATGCAGAATTTGAGATGAGAAGTTTTCCAAATGGAGATGTCTTTTGATCATTTAAAATGATTACAGGATTGGAACTTTGGTAAGAGATCAGAGCTGAAGATACAGATTTGAGTAGCAGCATAGAAGTCATAGTTGAAGCCACGACAAAAAAGCGATGAACTAACTGATGGAAAGATTATGTAGAGAAGTCATTCAGTCTGTCAAGAAGCATTTTAAAAGTATCTACTATGTGTCATTCATTGTACTAAGCACTGGGAATGCAAAGTCCAAAATCAATTTTTGCTCTCAAGAAGCAGACAGTCTCAGGGCAGCTAGGTGGCACAGAGAATAGAGCATTGGCCCTGGAGTCAGGAGGACCTGAGTTCAAATCCAGTGTCAGACACTTAACACTTACTAACCGTGTGACTTTGGATAAGTCACGTAACCCCAATTTCTCTGACCTCTCCCCTCTAAAAAAAAAAGAAAAGAAAAGAAAAAAGAGTCAGTCACTTTATTAAAAAAAAAAAGAAGAAGCAGACAGTCTCACCAGGGAGACAACATGCAAAACACCCCCTATTTACAAACAAGTTATATATAACATAAATTGGGAAGAATATTAGAGTGAAGGCACTATTATTGACAGTGAGTACAATTTCTGAGCATGAGGAAGTACCCTCAGTTCTAGTGTACTTCATTGGGAGGCATTCATGGTTAGAAAGCATAACCTGGGTGAAGATCCATCAAAGGAAACTAAGAAAGAGCAGTCCAACTAGAAGGAGGAAATCCAGGAGAGAAGTGTCACAAAAACCAATAGAGAAGAGAGTATCAGGAAGACGATGACAGTGATGAAAACTGCAGAGAGGTTGAAAGATTGTAGAAAGACCATTTGCTTTGGCTATTAAAAGATCATTGGTGGACTTTAGAGAGAACATCTCATTTGAAGGCTGGAAGCCAGACTTTAGAGAGTTAAGAAAAGAATGAGAGGAAAAGAAGTGCAGGAACCTTTTGTAGATTACTTTCTCCAAGAATTTAGCCACAAAAGGGAGGAGAGATAAAGGACAATAACTAGCGGGTATAGATGGATGAAGTGAGGATGTTTTTGAGCATAGGGGTGGGTGGGATATGGGCATGCTTGTGGGTAGTAGGGAAGTAGCCAGTAGTCATGAAGATAAGTGAGAGTGGGCGTAATGAAAGGGACAATCTGCTGGAGACGAGGGGATGGAGTGGGAATACTTGTCCATATAGAGGGGTTTGCCTCGGTAAGGAGAAGGTCCACCTCTTCATGTGAAGCAGGAGGAGATAGTGGCAGAAGACTTCTGTGACATAAGGTGAAGAAGAAGGAAGAGGGAACTTTCATAAAATGGCTTCATTTATTTCAGTGAGATGTGAAGCAAGGTTCTCAGCTGAAACAATGGGGGTAGGGAAAGTTAGGGAGTTTGGAGGATGGATGAAAACTTTTGAAAAAGCTGCTATGGTGAGTGGGACAGTGAATTGATTAGGGATGTATACAAGTATTGCTTTGCCACAATCTCTTCTCTGTCCTCCCCAGAATGTACCACATGTTCGTTCTGGACTCCATGCCTTTATTATTCTATTCCTAAAACACCTTGACCCAGTTGAGATTGTGTAACATAAATTTGTGGTGCACCTGGCCAGCACAATTTCATCATTTTCTCCAGCTACATTTAGTATCAAGTGAATAGGAGAATGAGAAGTAGTTTTAGAAGATGAAGGACTAAACCTTAGCTAGATAACTAAACCTTAACCCACAGTTAGTTGGTGGAAAGGAATGGACAGAAAAGTTGGAGACAAAAGTGCACTCTCGTTGGATCCAGGGGAGAACTTCAAGACTCTGTGCAACATTTAACTATTCAATGATGATGAATAAATAGACCTTGAATCTGTAAAGAAGGAGTTGACAGAAATTGTTTGTTTCACTGTGGAGTTCAGAGGGGAATACAAAAAAGCTGCAGTGTGGTGGAAGGATCACTGAGTCTAGAATCAGAGGTTTGTTTAGTTATTTTTCACTATTTGGGGATTTCTTGCAAAGATATTTAAGTGGTTTGCCATTTCATCCTTCAGCTCATTTTTGCAGATGAGGAAACTGAGCAAATAGGGTTAAGTGACTTGCCTAGGGTGACAACCAGTAAATGTCTGAGGCTGAATTTGAACTCAGGAAAAAGTCTTCCAGACTTCACACCTGGCATTCTATCTACTGCACCACCTAGCTGCTCCAGTGTCAGAGGACTTGGGTTCAAATCCCACCTCTGATATTTACTGCTGTGTTAACTTAACAAATGACAATACCAATATTTATACTGTACAATTTAGGTACAATAGTAATTTAAATTTTATTTTGAAAATTTTTCTTTCTATAACTACTCTATTACTTTCTAATAAAGTTGAATCAGAAATGCATTTTAAATATTTTGCTGTCATATTGTTAGTAAATAGATGAAGAACTTATTTAAAAAATTTTAATTGCACATTTCCATTGAACTGAAACAAATTACCATATTTTACATATGATTATAACTTTGCATAGTTGAATTTGAATAATACCACCCCTTCACAGGATTTATTATTTGAGTTAATTGGCACCTAGCTGTACTTCTGTTCTTGTTATATCTTTGTAGTAAATATGTCTTTATTAAAAAGATTTTTATCAGCCATGAAGTGAGGAAGTTCCACTATGTATTATTGAGATCCTTTCTTCTTCTAGATCTATGATCCATTTATGAGAACATTTATTTCCTTCTGCTGCTATTACAAAGATATGCAAAGGAAAACAAGTGATTTATGATTCCATGGAAGAGTATTTCTTAGTATCAGGAAGTGTACAGTTCTAGTGTACATTGTTGATAGCTTACAGGTGAGCATGGATAACACTGTGAGTAAGGCAGCATGTAAGGTAGTGGTTATGAGGAGGAACTGTTATGCTTTGGCATTTGTGTGAATAAGTGAGTGAACAGGAGGGATGTTTGATGAAGTCAGCTGGGATTAGCAATTTTTTCTTTTTCTCTTTTTAAAAATGTAATTTAATTTTTTGTTACATTTTAAGTTTTGAATTATCTCCCTCCCTCTTTCCCTACCCTATACTAGAGAAGGCCACTATTTGATGCAGATTTATAAATATATGTAAAACTATACCATGCATACTTCTATTTATCAGTTCTTTCTCTGGAGGTAGATAGCATCTTCCTTCATGGTCCTTTGTAGTTGATTTGAATATCTATAATACTCAGAAAAATTTAGTTGTCCACATTTATTCTTTGAACAATATTGCTGTGACTGTGTATAATGCTCTTTTGCTTCTGCTTTCACTTCATTATTTCATGTAAGTCTTTCTATGTTTTTTCTAAAATCAACCTGCTCATCATTTCTTATAGCAGAATGAATGAATATTAAGGAGTGTCAGCATGGGTGAATATGGAGGCTGAGTATACTCCAGCTTTTGAGTTCAGGGGACAGTGACATGAAAACAGATACCAGCCTGGTAGTATGGGTGTGCCCTGGTCACTAGTGCCTCCCCATAACCCCAAATACAGAACATATACTAGGATGTAATCAGTGATGAAGAAAAACTGTAAGATCAGATTCTCTCTTGTGAAAGGGCTTGAGATTAAACCTCTCAGTGCTCTGTCAGTGGTGTCAAACTCAAATAGAAATGGGGACCACTAAATCACACCTAAAGATATTTGCAACTACATATTGACATAGTTTTAAAATGCGATATTATTGATATTTTGTTGTGTTTTAAAAATTATTTCCCAATTACATTTTAATCTGATTTGGTCCATACTTTGGGCCTGTGGTGTTTGGCACCTCTGCCTTGCTCTAGGCAACTTTCTAAGATTGTAAGTTGCAGAGAAGGCTCTGTCTTATGTTGGTAGATCTCTCCCCTGTGAGTTCTTTGTATCAATGAAATCACAGGTCTAATCCCTAACTCTAAATTAGGGACTTATTAATATACTTGCCCTTTTCCCCCTACCTCCCTTTCCACCTCACCCTATCCCATTTTCTTTTTGGACAGAATGTCTTGTGGAAGTGAGAAATGGGTAATCAAGGGCATTGGGTGACCTTGCAGAGGTCTTTGGTAAACTCCAACAGAATTGTGGGTGTTTAAAGCTAGGCCACTAGGTGGTGCAATGGCTAGAGTGCTGGACCTGGGGTCAAGAGGATATGAGTTTGAGCTCTGCTTCATACACTTTATCTTCTGTGTGAACCTGGGAATGTCACTTAATTTCTCTCAGTCTCAGTTTCCTTGTCTGTAAAATATAGATAATAATAGCACCTGTATCCCAGTATTGTTATGAAGTTCAAATATTTTTAAAGCACTTAAAAAACCTTAAAGTATTATATGAATGCCAGCTATAGATTGAAAAGTTAAGAAGCAATTTGATGGTGAGCAAATAGGAGTAGAAGTATATACTTCTTCCAAAAGCTTAGCAGTGAAGGAAAAAAGAAAATCAGTGGTATCTAGAGGGAACAGGATGGTCAAGTAAAGAGATGTGGTATGGTGTGGGGGTGGTGTGTGTGTGTGTGTGTGTGTGTGTGTGTGTGTGTGTGTGTGTGTGTTAAGGTTGGGAAGGAGTTTGAAGTAGGAGGATAAGGATGACGTAATGGGTGTGAGAATTTTGAAGGTTTTGAAGACTAAGAAGGGAAATGTGGTAGAAAGAAGTTTCAATAATTCAGAAGAAATATGATCTCTAGGGCATAAATGGAGGGTTTGACCTGAGAGAAATCTCTTCAATGGAGACTAGAAGGAATGATGTTATAATAGAAAGAGATTAGACTTGGAGCCTGAAGACTTGGGTTCAAATTTTTTTTTCTGTTACCATCAGTAAATCACTTGGATTTTTGTCCTCATCTTTTTTGGTTTTGTTTTTAAGGCAGCTAGGTGATAGAATGGATAGAATGCTGGAACTGAAGTCAGGAAGACCTGAATCCAAATTCAACTTCAAACATATACTATCTGTGGGACCCTTGGCAAGTCACTTAACCTCTATGCCTCAGTTTCCTCAACTATAAAAATGGGCAGGATAATAGCACCTATATCCCTGGTTTGTTGTGAGGATCAAATAAGCTAATATTTGTAAAGCATTCAGTATAATGCTTTGCAAAGTGTAGGTGCATGATAAATGGTTATTCTCTTCCCTTCCTCATTTGTTGCCTCATTTGTACATCTGAGAAGGTCAAGATAGGTGATCCTCAAGGTCCCTTCCAGAGGAAGGAACAGTTACATTCTGTTAGCTTGTCACAAGAAGATGAATGTAAAGACAGTTATATGTTGTAGCAGAGGGCATGGTAGGAAAGTACTGACTTCACCCCCCCTAGAAAAATAGGGGGGTGAAGTTGCCTCTAAGAATTGGGGGTGGCTATGATAGAGGATGCTCTAGAGAACATCCAAAGGAAGGTGGTTAGGCTATTGAAGGGTCTTGAGATCATGATACATAGGGAATAATTGATGGAATTATGAATATTTAGCCTGGATAAGAGAAGACAGGTTGGGGGTGAGAGTTTGCATGCAGGCATACATACATACATACATATACACATATATATTTACATATGTATGTATGTATGTGTATATGTATGAGGCACAGAAATGCAGAAATACTAAGTGATTTGCCCAGTGTCACACAACTAGTAAGTGTCCGAGACGGGAATTCAATCTCATTCTTCCTGACTACAATCTTCTGTCCAATATATTGTCACTCAAGGAACTTAAGGTATCTTTCAGTTCTACATATATGATACTATGATTCTATAAACCACATGTGTTTGTATAAATGTAATATCTGTGATAAATGCCTCTAAGTATTTAGAGATATTCCTACTGGAGAAAGAAATGACTATCCACTTCAGTATCTTTGCCAAGAAAACCCCATACGGGGTCATGAAGAGTCAGAGATAACTGACTATAAAATTTAGATGACAAAACTAGAAGGATTACAACTGGGATTTGATTGAAGAGATGTCTTGTTCAAAGCATTAACAGTTTCATTTTCTGGGAAGATCCTGAACAATGCTGCCTAGAATCATTCTTATGTCTTGGACAATGTAGTAGATAGGAAATTGAATTTTGATTCAGAAAGGACAGGGTTCCAATCCTGTCTCATATACTTATCTAGTTGTATGACTGAGACAAGTTACTTATCAGTTTTGTGCCTCAGTTTCTCCATCTGTAAAATGTTGGAGTCTGAATCACTGGTCTTGATGTTCCTCTTCAGCTACGGCACCACCTAGTTGCTTGGTCACATAAGTTGTAAAGGGAGTATGGACCAGGGCAGGGATATTCAACCTATCACCCATGTTGTTCTGTCAATACAGTGTCATGAAACAAACACTACATTTGGAGTCCAAAGAACATGATTTAGGTCTTTGTTCAGTTACTTACTACCTGTGTGACTTTCGACAAGTGATTTAACCTCTCTGTATCTTAGTGTTCTCGTGTGAATATAATGTAGGTTTCGAGTCTAGAGCATTTTGCATATGACTTTCCTAATTGGTGGACAGATATGCCCTTGTGTGGCTGTGTTAGGGGTGAAGTTGGCACAAAAGTTTTGGAGAGGAAAAATATTCTTCATTGTTTCTTTGAAGGGATTCCAGAGATTTATCTAACAATGCTTCCCCTCAGGCCACCTGTCTACACATTTTGACATCTCATATAGATATTCATATAACCTTCATGAGCAACACACACACACACTCCTACACATAAAATGAGGAGTTCAGATTTCATCATAGGATCATAAATTTAGAGCTGGAATGACCCCAGACTTACCATTCCCAGGATGATTCTCATAAAAAGTGTTATGTATGTGTTTCCACAGACATATTTGGGGAAAAAAAGATAAAGCATGACACACTGTTGGTTGTTAACCTTAAGGTCTTTTCATTTTCTTTAGTAATCCCACAAATATGCAAGATCCTACATGTGAAACTAATTACAGCAAGTAGGACTGTATAGCGCAGAAGTAGAAATGACATATGTTTATGTTATTCCTTAAAATATAAGCACAAGAAAAGTGGTTCATTTGCACACAATTAATTTCAGACAGACATGAAAAAACTGTGTTTAAAAGTTACCACTGTTAAAGTACCCACCTTTAATAATGAAATAAATTCCCTTAAAGATACATATCTTGCTGTGCTTGCAAAGCTCTCAAGCTTATTTTGTTTGGCCTTTTTTACCCACTTCCATCAGTGTATTGGTTTTTAACCAAATATTTTATACATGTTGTTTTCTTTTGAACATCTGCTGTTTTTGACATGCCATTTTTCTCCCAGAGCTCATCTTCCAAATTTTCTCTCAGTGAACTGCCCATTTAATTGCTTACAGACATCCATATTTTTTTATGAGGAAAGTAGAGCTAATTTACTGACTTTAAGGATGAACACATTAATATTTGATACAGAGGCATAATATTTATTTGAGCTTCAGTCTCAGCGGTACGCCAGCTATTTGCATGGTGTGGGTCCTGGTATGTGGCTGTCTACATTGAATCAGAGTTGTGCCAGGAGGGACAAGAACTGGGAACTCTTACTCTGGTCTCTCCTCTAGTATGCAAAATATGATAGAGTCATGTTCAGGCAAGAGGTCACAATCAGAAGAAGGATACTGGGGAGTCTTTTACTATAGAAAGTGGAACCCAATGGGATATTGTGAATACCAATGATAAGGTAAAGATCAGAGTACAAAGTGTAAGCCCAGAAAGAATAAGTCAGCAAGCAGCATTTGAAGGTGAATGGGGGATCAATGCAATAGGTATCTAGACTGAACCAAAAGGCAGAAATGGAGTATGAATATGCAGACAAGATTCAAACTGGTCATACAACAGGGGGAGGCTTGGGTCTAGACATGGATTCTAGGAGCTATAGCTTAAGATCTGGTCAGATATTTAAGAATCTTCCTGTAATCTTTTTCTGACTATCATAATAAGAAATGTTCCTGCCTTCCTCTGATCTAATGCAGACTTTTGCATTTGTCCTATGCTCTTGTTATGTTCTACTTTACGTTATAGTTTTGATGTAATTGTTATGCACAATTGCATATCTGCCCATATGTGCTTATGCTTCATTCTGGTTTGGAGATGACTGGGTTGTTGGAGGTTCTGCCAGTGGAATGCAAACTCTCTTAGGCTCTACACATGCTAGAAAAGCTTTGATTATGGTCTCAGCAACAGATTGTGCTCTCTGCAGCTCAGCCTAGCCAGCCGTGGAGAGGCTCTTTACCAGAAGGCTGGCAACTTAGTGATAAATTCTTTGGCTAAGGTAATCCTTGAAATTAACAAAAATTGTAAAACAGCCCTTATTATGTGGCCCATTTTGCTTTTACAGTGATCGGGGTAAGAAGATAGAAAGGGAGACAGGAAAGGCTAAGAATCACACAGGTTTCTAAACTTTGTTTAAACATCAACTTAGCTACTGGCATTCTAAATGTAAGACCCTTGTCCAATGATGGTCCAACTTAAACAATTGAAAAGTAACATTTTTGACACGATTGCTATAAATCAGTATTAAAGTGGGGCCCATGATTTTATTTTTAGTATTTTGAAACTTTTATTATAATATAATTAATTTTGTTTATTAATATGTTATTGTTATAATAGACAAAATAAATTTATTAATAAAATAAATTAATAAAATAATTAGATTTTGCTTGTTAATAAAACACAGAAATTTTATTTAGTGCATTTACAAATGTCATTCAGAGAAGGGATCCACAGGCTTTACCAGATAGTTTTAACAAAGGGGACTATGACACACAAAATAAAGTAAGAACTTCTTGCAAAAAATGAAACCAAAAGGCAAAAGAAAGTATATTGTAGCTGAAAGGAAAGAGGTCTTACAGTTTCTCCTTGAAGTGGCATATAAAAGAATTGTGAGACTAGACTTTGTTGTGTATTGAAGGGTAACAACATATTATAGGGCAGTTGGGGATCTTGTATTATAGAATTTGCAAAATGGCCATCTTGAAAATAATCATAAGTTATATATAGGTCAACTTCTGCTAGAGTGGACAAAGAGATAGAGAAATTAGATGTCTGGAGTTTATAGATCACACAGAAACCTGAGGTCTATACATTATCAATATTGTCTTTGAAAAAATAATTGGAGGGGTGGCTAGGTGGTGCAGTGAGTAGAGCGTCGGCCCTGGAGTCAGAAGGACCTGAGTTTGGATCCGGCCTCAGACACTTAACACACACAAACTAAAAAAACCTAGCCGTGTGACCTTGGGCAAGCTACTTAACCCCAATTGCCCTCCAAAAAGCAAAAATAATAATAATGATTTAAAAAATTAAAAAAAAAAGAAAAATAATTGGGAGAACATGGATGTGATGAGAACCAAATAGTACCACAAAAAGAAATGGTTATAAGTATTTATAATTTAACAAATAGGAAAGATTTTTTAGTAGAAATTGAGGTTATTCCTACATCAGTCTGAAATGCCTATCTGTGTACAGTTTAACCATGGACTTCTTAGAAGAGATGTCAAAATTAACACAAATTAGAATAAAGAATTTTTTTAAAAAGGGAAAGAGATGGAGGTAAGGACATCAACAGGAATTATAACAGTTTCATACAGATGCTTAATCTATACAAATCAACTGTCATGATGGAGATTAAAAGGGCCACAACAGGGGCGGCTAGGTGGCGCAGTGAATAGAGTGCTGGCCCTGGAATCAGAAGGACCTGAGTTCGGAGCCGGCCTCTGACACTTAATCCGCACAAACAAAAACCTAGCCGTGTAACCTTGGGCAAGTTACTTAACCCCAATTGCCCTAAAGGGGCGGCTAGGTGGCGCAGTGAGTAAGAGCGCCGGCCTCGGAGTTTGGATGACCCGAGATCAGATCCGGCCTCAGAAAATGAGCACCCACGCATAAATCAAATGACTAGCCGTGTAACCTTGAGCAAGTTACTTAACCCCAATTGCTTTAAAAAAAAAAAAAAAAAAGGGCCACAACACCATTTTAGTCAGCAAACACAATCTACTTGCCAAAAAGAAAGATATGGTGACCAAGGGTTATGCATCCAGTTAGAATATAAACTATTGCAAAATTTTATGGAGAAGAAAGGTATAAAATTATGAATAGTTTTATCTCATAAAATAGAAGCAGGGGAAGGAAAAGCAAGTTTAAAGAAAGTTTGGTGAGAAACCCAACTAAGCCAAGTCATTCTAAGGAGCTTTAAGATTGAGACTGGAAGGAGGACAACAAACAGACACAAAATGGAAAAGATTTGTAATTAAAAAAAAAACCCCAAAAGACCCAATATCTTTTCATCATTAAGGGCAATAGAGCCATCTCAATTAAATTCTTAGCATTAAGTCCTGGATATTCTTCTTAAGGAAATGGAAAAAACACCAAAAAATATCAAAGATGGAGAAATTACCTGTACAAGACCAACTATATATTGAGGATATCTATGCTGGAGGTAACACAATTCTGAGTGTTGAGGAATCAGTTCTCAAAATGAAAGAAGGAAAGATAACAAAAATATGGAAAAATCTCAGAAATTAATATCATTAAATGTGACTCAGAAAATATCAATAACTACTGAGCACTATGTCTACTTTCCAAGCTATTCAATGATTTTATGAGACTAATCTGTACACAGAGGCATTACTAATGAGGAGAAAAGGGAGGCTTTTACAAGCAATATCCCATAGCAAATGGCATCTTAACTGTCACACAGTTGACTGAAAGGTATAGAAAATAAAAGATCCTACTGCATTTATTGTTTATTGTATAATAAAATGCATTTGATCTAGTAAGAGCAAGATGCTACATTAATGACTGTCTTCTAACAAAGCATCTTGCATGAATATGTCAACATTATAAAATTCCTTGGGAAAAAAATTTAACAGAAATCACTTTGTTCAACTACTCTCTGATGAGTAAAATAAAGATATAAAATAAAGAGCTACAAACGCATCCAAGGAGACACATGCATCCCCCCTCTCATGGACAAGTAGCAGCATGGTGCAGTAGAAGTTCCACCCTTGGAGTACTAAACATGAAGTCAGGAGATCTGAGTTTGAATTCCAACCATACTTACCACTTATTTGACTTTAAGTGACTTAACTTTCCTGCATCTCAATATCCTTATGGGTGAAATGAGGGGATTAGGCCAGATGAATTCTAATGTCCTTTCCAGCTCTAAATCTATGATTCTTTGATCCCATGATAAGATTCATTGCAGAGTAGAAAATGAAGATGGGTTTCCTCTAGCTGGTGAGGTCAGCATAGATGTTAATTTTTGCTGAAAATATTATCATGATTGCATGAAGCCCCAGAATACTGCAGTGCATTCTAATGAGATCTATAATCACTCAAAAGAGTTGTTTACTCAATAAGGAAAATAAGTGGATGAAGAAATGCTTATTGATGCATCTCATACTTATAAAGCTCAGCCATCACTATCTCTATCACGGAAAGTCACAGAAAAATGAAACATGCTGGGCCCAGAATTGAACAGGAGGGAGTAGGGTGGATGACTTTGAGAAAAATGGAAAATAAAAAAAAATAATTCTGAGCTCCTCCTTATAACAAAGCTCCACTTTTAAAAAACTAGTATTCCTTAGGTGATGTTGTATATGAGTGATGGAATACTACAGAATTGAAAGAATTGAAATTGAGGGGGGCGGAGCCAAGATGGCGGAGTAGAAACAGCTCTTCCAAGCCTCTCTGCCCCCAGATTCCCCACAAACTATGTAAAAAAGGACTCTGAACAACTTCTGGAGCCCCAGCACCCACAGAACGACACAGAGAAGCTAACCTCCCGCTGAGGACAGCCCAGCAGCCCTGCAGGAAGGACCAGAGCAGCAGTCTGGGAGCCGGCAGCTCGCAGAGCGCAGGAGCCGAGCCGAGCCCAAGTCCGCGTGAGCCGAGGTTTTAGCCCCAGGGCGGCAGGGCCAACAGCCGGCTGGAGGAACCCCAGAACACCAGGAGTTGTGGCGACTCCAGAATTATCAACTTAGACATGCCTAGGACAAAGTAAGAGGTTAGTGTCCTATGGACTTTGGGACCTGTATTTGGGGAATGCGTCAGCTCCCTCCCCTGGGGGCTAGAAGCCTCTGAGGAGACACTCCATTTTGTAGTTTTCAGAGGCAGCTCTGGCTCCCAGCCTACAAATCGTGGGGAGATCCAGCGATCAGTCTTGGGGGGTAATCGCTCTTGCTTTAACCTCCCTGGATCTGGATTGTGATCTAGGGTGGAAGTTGTGGGTGGGTTTACAGCTTGCCAGAAACGGAAGTTGCCCCCCACACGTTCGGGACGAAAATTCCTCTATCTGGCCTTAAAGCCATAGTGTGGCAACAAGCCCAAAAGTCAAGTAATTAAGTGGCAACATGCCAAGGCAAAGGAAACAGAAAAATGCAACCCTAGACTCCTATTTTGGGGGCATAGAGCAGGAAAAGGACTGTGAGGTCAGAAGTCCTGCTCCAAAAGCCCCAGGGGAAAACATGAGCGGGTTGCAGGCCATAGAGGACCTTAAGAAGGACTTTAAAAATCAAATAAGAGAAGTGGAGGAAAAATTAGAAAGAGAAATGAGAAGGATGCAGGAAAAGTATGAAATGAGGGTCAACAGCCTGACTGAGGAAAACAACACCTTAAAAATTATACTAGCTCAAATGGCAAAGGAGGCCCAAAAGGGCAATGAGGAGAAGAATGCCTTAAAAAGTCGAATTTGCGTTCTCTAATTGGGAGTGTGAGCCGGGGCTATTTCTGGCGCTGGCGCCACTCCAAGAGGGCATCCGCATTTGCAACAAGCAGCGGAGGCGGCAGCGGGAGGAGCCCGAGCAGCGAAGCTTCGCGAGGTCATTTGCTCGCAGTCCGCATTGCTCCCCCGGAACCCGGAGCTACCCACCGAGCCGGCCCGCTGCCGAACCCCATCCCCCTACCCTTTACCACCTCTTATTAGAGAAGGGGAAGGATGAGTGAATCTAGTTCAAAGTCCAGCCAGCCTCTGGCCTCCAAGCAAGAGAAAGATGGGTCTGAGAAGAGAGGGCGGGGCCGACCCCGAAAACAACCCCCGAAGGAGCCCAGTGAGGCACCAACTCCCAAGAGACCTCGGGGTAGACCAAAGGGGAGTAAAAACAAGGGAGCTGCAAAAGGCCGGAAAACCACCACTGCACCAGGGAGGAAACCAAGAGGTAGACCCAAAAAGCTGGAGAAAGAAGAGGAAGAAGGGATATCCCAGGAGTCCTCGGAGGAGGAGCAGTAACTAAGTCTGCTTAAATCTCGCTACCTCATTCCCCGTGATGATGACAACAGTGGCGGCCCTTTCATTCTGGGACTAGACAGAACAATGTTGATCTTTAAATCCCCATTTTTCTTCCCCTACCTTTCCTTTCCCTCAGTCTGTCCTTCCTAGTTTTACTGGTCAGAGAATTAATAGCCCTACTTGGGAAAAATGCCTTCCCATTCCCACATTGGACATATTCACACTAACCCTGGCCACCCTAGATGGGATTGTGTTGGGCAGGGTGGAGCCTCTGGGGGCACTCCCTGCCTCCCTCCCCCCACCTCCCACCTCCATCCATCCATGGACCCATCCACCCTTTCCCAGAATTGGGATTTCTTTTGTATTCCTCCTTCCTTGGACAGAGCTAATCTTTTGACTTAGCTGCCAACACCTGTTTCTTTGTCTCTGCCCCCCGGGAATGGGACCAGGGTTCCTGCTTTCCCACCCCCCACCCCAACTCAAAAGGATTTGAAAGGGAAGGACAGACATGTGAGTATCTTGATCATAAGAGCTCAGCTTCAATAGACTTCTGTCTGGGGATATTCTGTATCCCCACCACCCTTTCTATCTACCTTCTACCCAGTCAAGATTGGTCCCAAGGGTGGAGGTGGGAGCAGGCTTTTTACTAAGAGTAGAAAGGGGGGCAGGGGCCATACCCACCCTTTTCTCCCTCCTGCCCTCTCCACACTCTAGCATTTCCTGAGCATCAAACTGGAATGGGGCTGGGCTGGAGCCTTGGGTGTCAGGCACTAAGGGAGAGGGGCTGATTCATCTGCTTCCTTGCTGCTCAGGAGATCTAGGGAGAAGGGGGACTTGACAATCCTATTAATTTCCCCCAATCCTGGGCTGGCCATCCTTGGCCTGTGATTTTTGCCTTTGGAATGCATGTTTTGCAAGGATCTTTCCTCCCCGGTCCCCCCGTCCCTCCTTTCAGAATGCCATTCCCCTCCCCCTAGGAGCTGGTTACATCTTCCCTCCGTTCACAATTTACCTCTGAACACATTTTGTTGGTTTTCTTTTTTAAATGGTTTTGTTCTTAAAAAAAAAAAAAGTCGAATTTGCCAGATGGAAAAAGAATCTCAAAAGTTCACTGAGGAGATTCATTCCTTCAGAGTTAGACTGGAGCAAATGGAAGCTAGTGACTTTATGAGAAATCAAGATGCTGTTAAGCAGATCCAAACAAACGAAAGATTAGAAGGCAATGTGAAATATCTCATGGGAAAAACCACTGACCTGAGAATAGATCCAGGAGAGACAATTTAAAAATTATTGGACTACCTGAAAGCCATGATCAAGGAAAGAACCTAGAAATCACACTTCAAGAAATTCTCAAGGAAAACTGCCCTGATGTTTTAGATCCAGAGGGCAAAATAGAGGTTGAAAGAATCCACCGATCACCTCCTGAAAAAGATCCCAAAAGAAAACTCCCAGGAATATTATAGCCAGGTTCCAGAATCCCCAGATCAAGGAGAAAATACTACAAGCAGCCAGGAAGAAACAATTTCAATATTGTGGAAACACAATCAGAATAGCCCAGGACCTGGCAGCTTCTACACTGAGGGATCAAGGGCATGGAATATGATATTCCAGAGGGCAAAAGAACTGGGAATGAACCCAAGGGTCACCTACCCAGCAAAACTGAGTATTTTGTTTCAGGGGAAAATATGGCCATTCAGTGGAATAGAGGACTTTCAAGCATTCTTGAGGAAAAAACCAGAATTGAATAGAAAATTTGACATACAGACACAAGAAGGAAGAGATGCCTGAGAAGGTAATCAGGGAAAAGAAATCAAAAGGAACTTATCAAAGTTGAACTATTTACATTCCTATATGGAAAAAGCAATAACTGTGACTGATGATATCTTTCTCACTATGAAAATAATGGAAGAAGGGTGTGTGGTCATATGAATACTTATGTGAATGTGTGTGTATATGGTTACAGTTATATATGGATAGAGGGCATAGGTTGAATTTGTTGGGAAGGGAGAATACTCAAGGGATGAAATTATGAGGTGAGAGAGGAAAGTGGCAAGAGGAGATGGGGAGAGACAGGGTAGGGTAAACTATATCATGTAGAAGAAGCAAGGGGAAGTGATTGCAAAAGAGGGGGAGAAGAAGGAAGGCTAAAAAGGCAAAACCACATTCAAACTGAATTTGGTTCAGGGAGAAAATGACATACATAGTAAATGGGATATCTCAACCTGCAGCAGGATAGGGGGAAGGGGGATGGGAGGAGGGATGATGGATGGGAGGGCATCCTTGGGGTGAGGGGAGGTTGGAAGTACCCACTATAAAAGAGGGACAGGATCATGTAGGGAATGGACTAGGTGGGGGGTGGGATGAGTGGGAGGGAATTATAAGCAGCCTTGTACAATATATCTACTATGATAATGTTTTGCATAGCTAGACATGTACAACATATACTGATTTACTTATCTCCCAAGAAGGAATGGGTGATGCTTGTAATAGGGAGATAAGATGTGCAGGCATTGGGACACAAAGATTCACCTTCCTCTAATGGAAAAGTCGATGGGGGTATGGGAGAAGGTATGGGAGAGAGCAGATTGGAGGAAGTGATATCTTGTGGGACTACTATTCTGGGAGGTTGGGTAGGGGAATAATGGGGGGAAAATGTAACTCAAAATCTGGCGGAAATGAATGATGTAAAACAGAAGTTAATAAAGCAGTTGTTTAAAAAAAAAGAAATTGAGACTAATTCAGGGGCAAAGGAGAGACTCTTGGTTGCAACATATTACAAAGAATCATTATATGAGAAGTGGTAGATAGGATGTCATCAAAGACATGTGTGATTGAAAGAGGGGATGGGATAGTATTTAGAGTTTGCTTGATCAATTGATATCTTCACAATACCAAGCCGATGAGAGATGGTCACAAAGCACATTGCATGGACCACAGCCTAGCAGATTAAAAAGAGATTGTAGATGAGAGTCAGTCCCACAGAAAAAGCAGACATGGATGGGTTGCATTCTGCATTTCTGGAAGGAATGCTTTCATCTAAAAATCACAGATCCAGTGTGGCATTCATAGCATTTTAAGGCTTGCTAAACACTCTACAAGTAATTTTTTTTTTTTTTACATCCTCACTACAACCCTGGGAGGTTTTTCCTTGCCTGCCATTTTATAGGCAAGAAAATTGGGGCAAACAGAGGGTAAGTGATTTGCCCAGGGTCATACAGTTAGTAAATATCTGAGGATGGAAGTGAACTCAAGGTCTTTTTGACTCTAGGTCCAATGCTCTATCTACTTCACCATCTAGTTATCTAGTACTACCACCTTCAGAAATACTGAAATATTACATATTCATGTTTGTATAACACTCCCTTCCCCTCTGTCATCACTTAATTATAAGTTTCGTGAGGACAGAGACCATGTCTCAATTATAAATGTAACTCTTTAAGCACCTACCATAGGACTTCATCATAAAAATATCTGTTTGTTGAATGAATTAATGAATAAATCAATGAAAGATGAAGGTAGTTGGGTGCCATAATTGTGTCACTGGGTTTGGACTACTAAACCAGTGATGCAGACTAGATAAAGGCCATAAGAAATTTGTTGTTCCTTGACAGGGATGAGACTGGTCTCTGTAGATGCTTATAGTGGGTGATTATAATGCTTGCAGAGAGTTTTGCTCTCTAGGTGAGTGCACAGAGTTCAATAAATATTAATTAACTAAATTGAGAGTTGTCCTACATTTTGCACCTGGATTGCCCATTAATCCATTAATGTCATTGCAAATTTCAGACTAAGCCCAGAATATGCCCTAAGGTATTTCACATTTAAATTGTCTTGTATTTCACTAGCTAAGATGACAATGAAAAGCAGCACATTCAAGGAAAAAATAGAACAGCTATCCTACTTCACAGAAACCATTTAGGTTAATAATTCAATGAATTAAGTACTAGACCATTATATATTGTCATTTACATTTTGTCACTATATAAATAATAAATAATTGTGGATAATCACTTAGGCTAGTGTTGGCCTTTTCCACTGACATCCTTCAAATTTGGATGGGAGACTATAAATAGCAGTGGTCTTGCAATGATAATTGAGGAAAATTGCTTATAACTGTAAACTATGAGTGCCATGTAGCATATAATTTATTTATTTATTAACAAAATTTATTAATTTTTCCCAAATGTTGGAGAGTGAATTTGAGAACAAATGGAAGGCATTGTGGGGAAAGAATATTGAATTTGGAGTCAGAGAGCATATTTCATTCCCAGCTCTGCTGTTAACTTCCTGTATGACCTTGGCAAGTCAGTTAATTGTTTCTCTGGATCTCAGTTTCCTGATCTGTAAAATCAGAGCTTTGGATTAGATGACTTCTAAATTCTCTTGTAGCTCTAAATCTTGTGATCTATTAATACTTCATTGTAACTGTAATGCATTCAGACAAAATAATACAAAGCATAATGCTAGATACTTCTTAAAAAGTCTATGGGAAAAAAGTTATCAGCTCTTGGTGTAGCCAAGAATATTACATAAATGGAGCTCTGATATGGACAAAACCTAGATATCATATGAAAAAAAGATTCCCTACTGCCATGCCTGGTTCTTCCAAGGAAAATATACTGTGTCAAGAAAGGGTGCTACATTTGGAGTCAGAGGAACTGAGGTAATATCTTGACTCTGCTGTGAAATATCTGGGGACAATGGGAAAGGTACTTTTCTTTTTGGGGGTTCAGTTTCCTTATCTATAAAATGAGAGAGGTAGATTGGGTCTTTAGATTTCTTTACAGAACTAAATAGTTCATTCTGCGAAGTTTAATTTTGTTATATAGTTGTTTTATTTAGATACAATACTAAATCTATCTGTGGGGGAAAATCATCATATTGAAGAACTAAGTTGAAATCTATTTTAATTTTTATTTCTAGGCCTAGAATTTAAAATTAAATTTTCTTTTAAGTGACATGACAAATATTATTTACTTTTTACAGATGGAGTAATCAGCATATAGAAAGT
Organism: Gymnobelideus leadbeateri; assembly: GCA_011680675.1. NCBI lineage: Eukaryota > Metazoa > Chordata > Mammalia > Diprotodontia > Petauridae > Gymnobelideus > Gymnobelideus leadbeateri. Next base: position 108,462 of record WOXC01009226.1, on the reverse strand, counting down.
AAGTGATTGAATTGTCAGTCAATGTTAGTCATTGGGCAAAGCAGGAATCAAGTCCAAGCTTCCTAACTTCTGGAGTAATTTCCCTGACTGTTAATAATTTTCATAATTCTCTTTTTTCAAAGGTATGATTTCTCATTTAAGCTGACTCTGGCTGATGACTCTTGCCAAAATTCATCATTATTATTGAAAGGGAAAGAGGAGAGGCCAAGGATCCTTCAAAGTCCTGCTTTTAGAGACTTCCAAGATGAGTGGTGGGATTTATTCCTTTGACGTAGGTGAATGGAAACAACATTCATTGCTGATGTGGGAGAAATATATTTCTGTCTAATAAACTGAATAAATTGTTCAGGGACGATTCATGTTTATAAAAAGCTAATGTGACATTTTTCCAAGGTCTGCTTTTTTTTGTTTTTGGGGCCATCTGCTATGCCTGTCAGAAGACAAATTGCTTAAACCAAACACTTGTATTTTCCCAAAATTGCCCATTTTGGATCCATGAATCGAGTTGTTGACCTCTCACTGCTGATTATATGACAACTATATTATATGACAACTCTCATCTTCCCAACCACACATTATGCCTATGTTGAGAATTCTGGCACATGCTAGACTGGTGACTACTGATTAGATAAAGACTCTTTAGGGGAGAAGAATACATATTCTTTTGAAATTTCCATGACAGGTCTCCTGATTTGTAAAGTAATGCCTTTATTTGTCACTTCAGACATAGAACTTAGGATATAGAAGTATAAAACCAAATGTTTACAAAGAAGGTAGATATTTGTGGTTGAAATCATGTCATTGATGTGATTCAACCATATCTCAGGTCATTTACCTTTAAAATGTCATGAAAGTAAATGGTACTAATGGAACTTGTGTAGCTTGTAGTTTTTTTTTCTAAGGGTTACTCACTGACATTTGTATTTTGGAATAACTTTCTCCAATAGCTCAAAGATCCCCATTTCATTCATCACTATGGCTACTCTTTACAGCAATGCAGATGGTGATGCCTCTCTTGCTCTAGTAGATGAATTGATGTGCTATCGTGGCTGAAAGTTAATAATAATGATTATTATAGCTGGCATGCCTTAAGATTCATAAATCTTATTTTTTCCTTACAATATCCTTGGGAGGTAGGTGCTATTGTTATCCCTGTTTTACAAATGAGAAACTGATGTAGTCAATGGTTGAGTGATTTGCCCAGATTAACACAGCTAGCTATTAAGGATTTGAGGCCAGAACTCAGGTTTTCCTGATTTCATTTAGTACTCTGTTCAATGAGCCATCCAAGTGGTAGTCAATTTTTTGGCAATGAGCATCTTAGGACAGTTCTTACAAGACAGACATAGTGTTCTCAGAAAGTTCAAGAGTTCATATATATATATATATATATATATATATAAAATGTAGTATATGTATATGTATATATATATAATGTAGTATATGTATATATATATATTTTTTTTTTTCCTCAGAAGATATGCTAACTTAATGGCTACAGGCCAAGGCTAGAAGTCAGAAGATTTCAAGTCTAGTCTAATCAAAAGAAATCTTTGTTAAGAGTAAGCATACAAATAGAGGAACTTTTCTGGACTGTATATTAGAAATGAACATTAGGGTTTACATCCTATTCATCAGAGAAGGCATAGGTATTAGGACAGCTTTGCTTGGCTTTCAGTGTTGGTGTACCCTGTAGAGACTGGCCCTACCCTTTTGTGAGTTTCATGGTTGCAAGGAATTTGAGGTATTTAAGTTAAAATAGTCTGGGTGCCTCAGAATCACATTATTACCTATGAAATGGTAATAGTAGAGAAGTAAAAATGTAGTCTTATAGGGAATACAAATGGCCCATGGCCACTGTAGGAAATGATTCAAGATCAGTACCTCTTTGGATATGTTAAGACAATAGCTAATTCATGAGAGTTTAGATTTATCTACTTCTCAATACTTCAAATGTCTATGATTTTATTGATGTGGCTACTCTTTTCACTGGTGTAGAACTTAACCCTCACCAAGCCTTCATATATAAACTATACCTATATTGGTTTTCTAACCAATGGTTTTTTGTGCATTGAGTTGGAGGGGGATACAAAGGATCAGACCTGTGAAGGCTCTGACATATTAGCACAAGATGATAGTGAAGAATACTTATAGCCATCATCTGAGGCCAAAGCTTGGGGGTGTAAGAATGAGTCATAAAAATAGTCATCTTGCCAATATTTTCTATATCCTGTTTCCTGATCCAGTGGTGATCTTCTCAATTTGAATCTGTGTTCTTGTCTCTAATTCATCTCATCATCTTGGATCCTTTTCTAGGGGAACCTCGATTCATGGCCATGACCTGTTTGGTCTTTGCAGTGTTCTCTTGGATCCTGATTCAGTGTCCAGTCCTCTTATTTCAAGGAGGATAACACTGCCTTGTTCACCTCCCATGCACTCAAACTCCAATGATTGTCCTAATTACTTACATATGTGGGCCTTTCATGAAGGACATGATATAATTTTTTAACTAAACATATTTTCTAGGATCATGCTTCAAATCTCCTCACTGGAAGCTCCAGAAACCATTAAACTATGATAATACTTGGAGCAGACCTCTTAGGAATCAGTACACCACAGGGCATACTTGCTACTTGGTAGGTGTCAAACTCCTGACTTGGACAGGAGTTAAAATCAACTGTTCTGGCTCCAGACAATACTGGTTTCTCTCAGTCTCTTGCTGGTTGGTGAGAGGACCTCATAGGGCTCCTGGTAGGTTGCGGATCTTTACCCTTGGAAATTCTCCATGGTCATGGCAAAGTAGCCTTTGTGGTAGAAGGACAGACAACTTGCTGGGTCAAACCCCAGCTCACAGAAAAATTGTCCCTTTTGTACAATTTGGAGGGCTTGTTTCAAGAAGTCAGGGAGACTTTTGACATCCCCTTAAGGGCAAAATAACTAACTAGAGTACATTTTGTCTCTATCAGAGTTCAGGGACCATAGGTAGAATATGCCTATTCCTTCTGAGCCCTAAGCGAAGTTTTAACATGAATGTCCCTGTCCTGGATAATAAATTATGGAGGGCATGACCATGGTCATTCATGATTGATTGCCTGGCGTAGATGTGGCTACCATCTTGTTTGTTCTTATCTGGTAAGATATGCAAATTTCGTCCTACCTTTAATAATAAGAATAATACAATTTGAGTTGGCTAGGTGTTTTATATAGGGTATAGATTCTGAGCAGAAGAGGTCCTCAGAGATCAACTATTCCAACATTCTAATTTTACAGATAAGTAAACAAAGGCTAGAGAGGTTAATTGACTTACCTAGGATTGTGTAATGGCAAGACTTGAACCCAAGTCCTTTGGCTCTAGAGCTAGCATTCTTTTTACTGTACCACATATGTTATTTCACATGATCCTGGAAGGCAAGTACTTTAGTTATTATTATTTCCATTTTTTAAATGAAAAAAACTATGACTTAGGTTTAGTTACTTGGCAAGGGCAACACAGAGGCAGGATTTAAACCCAGATCTTCCTGATTCTGCCCACCACCTCTACTTATCCTTGATTATTAACTTTAAGGATCTCCCTCCACAGTGTTCCCACCCCCAGGTCCTTTCCTAGGCCCCCTATATTCTGTCTCTCTATACTGTTTCACTTGGTGATCTCATCAGCTTCCATGGATTCAGTGACCTTTACTGTGCTGATGATTTTCAAATCTATTTATCCAGCTCTCCTAACCTCTAGTTTTCTATCTCCAACAGCCTGGTGGGCATCTCAGACTGGATGCCTCAGATACCTTAAACCAAACAAATCTGAACTTTCTCTTCTTCTTCTTTTTTTTTTCTTTTTTGGAGGGCAATTGGGGTTAAGTAACTTGCCCAAGGTCACATGGCTAGGTTTTTGTTTGTGTGTGCATTAAGTGTCTGAGGCTGGATCCGAGCTCAGGTCCTTCTGACTCCAGGGCTGACGCTCTACTCACTGTACCACCTAGACGCCCAACTTTCTCTTCTTAATTTACCTCTTGCGGTTGAGTTACTTCCTTCTTACCCAGGTTCACAATCTATGTGTTTTCTCCAACTCCTTATTCTATTCCACCCTCTGTCCAATCAATCTTAGGTCCTGTCATTTTTACTTTAGTAACATCTTTCTTTTTTGCCCATTTCTCTCTTCTGACAGTGTCATCACTCTGATGGGAAGGCTCTCATCACTTCATACCTGAACTATTGCAATAGTCCTCCGATTGGTCTCCCTGCATCAAATCTCTTCCCAGTCCAGTACATCTTCCACTCAGTTATCAAAGTGATAATACTAAAGTGAAAATCTAACCATGGCACACCTCTACTCAATAAACTCCAGTTACTCCCTATTATTGCCACATATAAAAATATTTATGAATAATACATAAATAAATGTATAAATAAATAGATACATTTATATAAATATAAAATCTCCCCTTTGGTTTTTAAAGCCCTTCACAATCTGGTCCCTTCCTATTTTTCTAGTCATCTTGAACCTTACTATCCTCTACATAACCTGTTGTACCCCAATAAAAGTGAGACAGAAGATCCCCAAGATTAAGTTTTAAAAGTGGATTTTATTACCACGGGACTGTCGGAGTACATGGTCACCCAAATCAGACAGTGCTTTGGCACAGACATTGTGCCAGTTTTACAGAAGTTCCATAACCAGGTTACTTAAGCTGAAATTACAGTGATGTAAGTTGAAACTACAGTGATTGGTCAGTATACATTTGAATTTCCCACCAGTGAGAAACCCTAGGCTGGGACTCCTGCCCACAGATCAATCAAGGGAAAGCAAGGAGTGAGGGTCCTGCCTGTTTACAGATCAATTAAGGGAGAGGAAGGTGGAGTTCTTTGCTTTACAAATCAATGAAGGAAAGGGAAGGTTGAATTGCCTGCTGTACAAATCAATGAGGGGAAGGACAAAGTGGAGTAGTGTCCAACAAACCTATAATATAAGAAAATTTCATTTCCTTGTATAAGGCACTTCTCTTCCCAACTCTGTGCATTGCCATGGGTTCTCCTTCATCCCTGGAATACTCTCCCTCTTCATCTGTTTCCAGGTTTCTATTGCTTCCTTCATGTATGAGCTAAAATTCCACCACCTGCAAGAAGCCTTTCATCATTCTCTTTCTCCTGGAAATTATCTCCAAATTATCCAGCTTCTATTTTGCTTGTACATAGTTATTTACATGTGTCTCCATTAGATGGAGAGCTTCTTGTGAGCAAGGACTCATTTTCTTTGCATACTCGATGCTTAGCATAGTGCCTAGTACATCGTAGGCCTCTAATAAATACTTGTTGAATTAATTTCACTTGACTTAACCCAAGCCAAAGTTGTGGTGGTCATTACAGCATTTTCTCAGCTCACCTTCTAAGAGTCTTCTGCATAGTACTGGGGTGAGGGGGGTGTGGGGTGGGATTAGTATGGAGTCAGTACAGATGAAGGAATACTGAGTTTAGTCACTTTACTGTTGCCTGGGCATACAGTTTCAGCTGTCTATGAACCAGACTGCTTGAATGAGTTCTGTTTTGGGCATGTTAAATTTCAGATGCCTATGGGACATTCAGTTCAAGCTGTCAAAGAGACAGTTGGAGAAGCATGACTAAATCTCCTCAGGGAGACTCAGGCTGGATACGTGGATCTGAGAATCATCTGAACAGAGAAGATGAATGAACATTTGAGATCTCCAAGAGAGATAGTAGAGATTAAAAGGAATGTGGGTCTATGGCAGAGCCTTGGTAGATATCCACATTTAGTAAGCATAACATAGATAAAGAATCAGCAAAAGGTGATGAGAAAGAGTAGTTGGGTAGATAGAAGGGAAACTAGAAGAGAGAAGGGTCACAGAAACCTAGGGAGGAGAGAATTTAAATCTCCATCCCTGTCCCTGATGCTCTAATTGTAGGAGTGAATTTCAGGTTCCAGAAAAACAAACAAATAAAAACAACTCATGTTCTCAATCTAGCCTTTGGTTTGTGCTTACTTGGATTCTTATTTGGCTCTATGTTTTCTTTCTTCAAGTTTCAAATCATTCCATTAGGGATTGCTCTAAGCACCAGCATTTGTTGGTTCCCTTTGGCACTATGAATGCTCATTGTAGAAAAAAATTTCTTACCTGTTAGCCAATCATTTTACTACTGAGCTTTTCCTCACCCATGGAGGATGATTCTCAGATGATAGACAGTGCATTTTTTGTTGGGTCAGTATCTGAAGCCTCTCCAGCTTGGCAGGTCCTGTCAGAGCTTTATGACTTTGAGAACTAAAGGCTATCTACTTCCCAGAAGAGACATTGTGAGAGGAGTTGGGTGGAGGAGGTTTGTTTACATAATGCCTAAAAGTACAGATGGGAGGGCCAGTTGGTTATCTGGCTGTTTTGTCTACTTGGCTCCAAATATTCACCTATGTATTATCTTAGAATTTCAGAATGGGAAGAGTCCCTAAAAGATCATATTTAACTCATTCATTTTACAGGTAAGGGAAACTGAAGTCCATTGAGTAGAAATAACTTCTTTATGCTCACAGACAGTTAATGGTAGGGCAAGGAATAGAATGCAGACTTCCTGAATTCGAATCTAGTTTTCTTTTCACTAAACCTCATTGCCACCCCCTCAACCATAACCATAACCGCAAAGGCTGACTCTAATAAGGCACTTTAACATTTGCAAAGTACTTTACATACTTTGTCTCATTTGATCTTCCCAACAAACCCCTCAGGGTAAGTACTACCAGTAAAAATCTTTGTTTTATAGCTGAGATAGAAGAACATAGAGCCTGTAACTTCCCTACACTCAGAAAGTTGCTGCTTCGTTCTTGAAGAATTTATTTAGCACCTACTATATGCCAGGTCCTGTGCTAAGCACTTTTGAAGATATTATCTCATTTGAGATCATTGCTTGAGACTCTTGGCAATGATGTCTCTCGGCATCCTGGAAGGCTTATTGAACTAGTTCTCTGCCATGTGTTCTTTCTGCATTATTGGGACAGCTGATATAAATAACCATTTCCTATTGTCTCATCCAGATCTTCTGGCAGCAAATAATCATAATAAAAAGGAGAGTAAAATCACTTTCTGAAAGTTAAAGTGTCATTTCTCCTTGTAAAATGTGGACAGAAAATTATTTTGAAAGTATAATCAAGACCTTCCTTGTTTATCACGAGTGTTGATTGTCTTTTATAAACTTTGTGATATGAACTTTGTAGATGGCAGCCTGTTACATATAAGATGCATAATAGCAGATGACCTTGTTCTTAGCAGTAGCATTTTCATTCTTGGAGTCTGATTTGCCCTTTTGAATGCAGATGGCCTCCCCAGAGCCTTTAGGCCATGTCAGATTCTATAGCCAACCTGTAGAAGAGCTTTTGGTAGTAAAATGTTAGAATAGTTACTGGCTTAACAAACATAATACTTAGATTTTGTGTTTCCACAAAATCACTGCCAGTCAAGTAGATTATAGGAAAATTCCACAAAAAAATAAATTGACTGTTGTCCATAAACATTATAGAGCCATTGAAATGTCTTAAACAAGGGAGTGCTATGATACAATTTAATTTATGAGGATTTATCTGGCCATGGTCAGCATGTGTAGAATTTAGGGGCTTTGTGCTAAAAGTCCACAAGGAATTATCCAACATCAGAGTAGAAGCAGGTGGAAACCATTCTTAAGGTACCAGCTTGATAAACCAGAACATAAGCAAAGTCAAAAGGGAAGAACTAGAATCAAAAGCCACTGAAGACCTAAAGAGAGCTAAAGTCAAGAGTATACTGGAGCTAGGTCATGCCTGCTTCCTTGTGGTTAAAATTTCAGTATAACCATTTACATCTTGGAAATGGGCAAATACTACAAATCAGGACTTGATTTGCTGTTTTGCTAATTGTCTAGACCAGGGGTCAACAAACTATAACCCTTGGTCCAAATCAGCTGATTTATTTTGTGTGGTCAGTGAGCCAAGAATAGTTTTTACATTTTCAAATAAAGTGCCTCCAGTGGTACTTTGCTGATCACTATTCTATTCTCAAGAAAGTGATAGAGGAAGTATTAATAATATGTATTAAATTTAAAAGTGTTGTATTATATAATTTTGGGGAGAACTTGTTAAACATTTATCAGCATGTCCTTGGCTAAAGTAGATGAGATTGGTTAGAACTAATACAAAAAGTCTGCTCAGGTACACGGGGATCTAAAGGAGATTAGAGTGAGGCATGGTGAGATTGTACCAGGCTTTCCAGGATTTGCTCTCAAAGGTTTCAGGTCTCATGTGAACTTGGCTATGACAGTACCCATGTTATTACAGCAGTCCATTCTTTCATCCCCACCTGGAGTGGGTTATATGTACAGCTCCCAGGGATAAGGTGTAGAATGGTTTAGAAGGGGAATAGCCTGGGATCTCAGTTTTCCTTCATTCAAGTCCATCCCACCACACAGCTGGCAAAATAATTTTTTTTATGCATTGATCTGACCATGGTCTTTCTTACTTAGTCATCTCAAATAGGTCCCTATTGTGGCTAGAGCAAAATACAAATTTGTTTAGCAGTTAAGCCCTTTCCCAACAGTCATTCCAAGCTCATTGTACATTACTTCCCATGTCACACTCTAAGATCTAGCCAAACAGGTCTTTCTGTTCCTCACACATATCACTCCATCTCTTATCTCCATGCTTTTGCACTGGTATCTTCCATGCCTGGAATGTACTTTTCTCCTCATAAATCTCTCAGTGTGTTACTCCCTTTAAGACTCAGTTCAAATCCCATCTTCTAGTGAAGCTTTTCTTGATTCCATTAGTGCCCTATTTAACCTATTTTGTATTGGTCCTTTTTATGTCTGTTCTGTATATACTTTGGTGGCACAGTGAATAGGATGCTAGATCTGAAGTCAGGAAGACTTTAGACACTATCTGTGTGACCTTGGACAGGTTGCTTAACCTCTGTTTGCCTCAGTTTTCTCAACTGTAAAACTGGGATAACAATAGCACCTACCTCACAGGGTTGTTGTGCAGATCAAATGAGAATATTTGTAAAAGTGCTTAGCACATGGTAAGTGTTATATGAATGCTTATGCCTTTCCCCTCTTTGTTTGCTCCCAGTTCTTTCATTCTTTGTTTTATTTTCTCCCTGTGCCTTAGCACAATATCTGGCATATAACCTTAGTTTCATAAATGCTCTTTGACTGATTGATAGGTTGATATTGTTTGTCAAGGTAATGGAAAGGAATGAGTATGTTTGAGAGACATTTGGAAAGAAAATATACAGATGTTTAAAAAAATAACTTAAGTGCAATAATTCTTTCTGTTCCTCCCTTACTCAAGTACTTAAAATGATTTTCTATCATCTGTTGGATTGACTCACTGCTCCTAAATCTACCATACCAGGACTTTCACATCTCTACAAATATTTTAAAAAATATTATGCATATTCATTAAAGTATCCTTGATGAAAATATGAGAAAGGAACAGTCTTTTGCAATCAGTATTCTATGTCAGAGCACATCTTTGTAAAGTTGTTTGACCAAAAGGTACAGATAATATGAGAGCCCACTGTATTTATTATTTATTTTTTAAAAAGCATTTGATTCAATAGAGCAAAAGACTGTTTTCAACAAAGTGTGGTACATAATCACTCATGCATTTGGTCTAATTATCCACACAGGAAAATAAATCCAAGTGTCTACTGCTGTCTAGACTATATTATACAATTGAATATACAACCCACAAAGTCAACCAATCAGTATATTTTGTCTTGGAAAGATGGTGTACCTATAAAGTTAAATCAATAAGAATTTATAAAGCACTTAGTATATAATGGACGTGTAGTTAAGTGCTGGGGATGCAAAGAAAGGACAAAAAAGGATCTCTGTCCTTACATTTTATTGGGGAGACAACTAAATGAATATAAGATATTTACAGAGCATGTAGAAGATAATATTACAAAGGAAAGCTCTAACAGCTGGGTAGAGACCAGGAAAGTTCTTCTACAGAATGTTGAATTTGAGATGAGTCTTGAAGGGGGCCAGAAGGATAAGAGGTAGAGATTAGGAGGAGACCATTCCATTCATGCATGAGGGACTGCCAGGATGGGAGGGAGGCCAAGTGTCATGTTTGAGGAGCAGCAAACAGGCTACTGTAGATGGATGCTAGAGTTCATGGGAGGATATAAGAAATAAGGGTCAATGACCTAGACCCAGAAATGAATGGAAGAGAGCAAACTGGATGGATTACTACTTTTGGGACATTGCCGGGATGTTAGTGACTCCGCCCTCCTCCCCAACCCTCCAATTCTCTCCAAAGCAAAGGTTTCATGTTTTTAAAGCCAACATGCCTTTGGCAATATGAATGTGAGTGATGAAAAACTGTTGTATTTGGCTATATGAATGTGAGTGATGAAAAACTCTTGTCTCCACAGTCAAAGGTGTGGGTCACCCAAAGGGCAATGGAAAGAACTATGTTGGGTATGAGTAGACTACAAAATATTATCTTATCAATGAAGAATTATGCAGAAGGGGCATAAAAGATGTCATGAAAGATGTATGGTTAGAAAAAAGGTAGAGCAGGGGATTTTATAATTTTATAATTTACCTGCAGGTAATGGAGCCATTTATGGAGCCACTGGAGTGCATTGAGCAGGGAGATGTAGCAAGAATGAGTGACTGATGACAGATAATCCATGGACGGTACTAGGACTTACACAAGGTCAGTTTCCTCATCTGTCAAATGAGCTGGAGAAGGAAATGACACATCCTTCCAATATCTTTGCCAAGATAACCCCAAATGGAGTCACAAAGAGTTGGATATGACTGAAAATGACTGAAGACACAAGGTCCAGAGGTCTAGAGGAAGGCTCTTAGAACACTGAGGATGTTTGTATATAGGATTTATGGGAGGAGGTAAAGAAGAGTCAGAGACAACTTTGAGGAGATGAGAAAGTGTGGACAGATTGTAAGCTATTCTCAGGAGCAAGTACCCAATGAAATGAAATCATAACTCCATTTTCAGTACCAGCATTGTATACAGGTATGTTATTTAATTAAGCTTACTGCTTGAGAGTATAAGGTTGTGATATATCTGTCTAGTGTGAAAATGAAAGAATGCAATAAAATTCCCCTATCAGTGGTTGCCACATTTAGACAAAGGAGAGAGAAGGTAGACACACAGCTTAAAACAAGTGCACTAATAAATATGTTGTACCTTTTATTGGTAATTGACAGTTGTATTCACCATTCTTTGAATGGAAAGATATATTTGATATAGGCTCCTAAGATACTATAGATAAATATTGGCAACTACCCTTCAGAATCTGATGAGGTGGGTTCAGGTGGCTTGTCATTTATTAGCTATGTGATGTTATGCCAGTCACTTTATCTCTTTGAGCCTGACATTCCTCATCTGTTTCCCCTTGTTATCCTGGGCTTCACTTAACACAACACTTAAACTTTGTTTGCCTCAGTTTCCTCATCTGTAAAATTATCTACCTCTTAGGGTTGTCATGAGGATCAAATGAGATCATATTTGTAAAGTGCTTAACACAGTGCCTGGTATATACTAGGTGCTTAATAAATGCTTGTTTCCTTCCTTCTTATCTATAAAATGTGAATAAAATACTTGTATTAACTACCTCATAGGGAAGTTGGGAAAATTAATTGAGATTATATATATATACTTGTACAACATATACATATGCATACATGTACACACATACATATATGTATGTGTGTTTATAACATGTTATATATACATATAATATATGTGTCCTTTGCAAACTACAAAGTATTATATGAATGTTAGCTAATGCCAATAGCAGCAGTATGATATAGTGGGAATAATGCTAGGTCTGGAGTCAGAGGCCTGCATTCAAATGCCTTCTCAGACACTATCACCTGCGAACCCTGAGCAAATGATCTACGCTCTCTCAGTCCTAGATTCCTTGTCTGTAAAGTAGGCATAATAGTAGTTTTTACTTCCTAGGATTGTTATAAGGATTAAATGTGGTAATGTATATTTGTAATCTTAAAGTTCTGTATAAATATTAACTCTTATTACTAATAAATAAACTGTCCATGCCAGGAATGTTCTGTCCCCTTAGCTCTGCATCTTACTCCCCTGGCTGCAAGACAGTTGAAATCTATCTACAGGATGCCTTTCCTGGTTTCCCCCTACCTTAGCTGCTAGTGCCTCCCCCCTCCCTCTCAGATTACCCCCCCCTACTCTGTACATATCTTGCATCTAAGTATTTACATGTTGTCTTCCCATTAAAACCTATTTTCCTTGGAATAAGGGACTGAGGTTTTTTTGAACTTTCTCTAGTATTTCTTTTGTATCTCTAGTGTCTTGTACAGTGCCTAGTACATAGTAAGTACTTAATAGATACTCAATTGACAGCTCTACCAGAATCTCATTGATTGAACAAATATTTAACTTCCAGTGTGACTCAAATGTCACAACACTTTTCTCAAAAACAGGGACCTTTTAGGTCACTGTTGTCATAGTTTGACAGAGCTTTCACATACCTTTATTTTTTGCCTTCTATTTAGAATGCCTGAGTCAAGACTGCCTGTTTATGAGACCCTGAGAAATACAGATTATATTAGGCAAATTAAAGTTAAAATGATTTTCAAAACTTTCCCATTTATTGTGGCCTATTTCTATACCTACTGGTATTAAAAACCAGATGGTCCATGAAATCATAGTCTGATGAGACAGTATGCCTTTAGAGATTGTGGTATAGAATAGGAATAGTCATAATAATAGCTAGAATTAATAGAGTGCTTTGTGATTTACTAGGCACTTTACGAGCTTCACATCAATCCTGTGAAATAGGGGCTACTTTAGCTTCATTTTTACAGATGAGAAAACTGAGGTCAAGAGTTTTTGACTTGCCCAAGAACACACAGTAGCTGAGGCAGGATTTGAATGCAAATCTCCCTAACCTACAGCCCACTGAGAGACCCATTGCAAGTTTCGAGCTGCCCAGAGGAATATGTACTGGACTAGGAAAACAAAGTCCTTTTTCTGTCATTGGCTAGCTGGGTGAACCTGGGCAAATTATTTAGTGGTAATAACAATTGGAAGTAACATGGTAGAGTGAATCCAGTGTTAGACTTGGAGTCAGGAAGACTGGTGCAAATCATGCCTTGTGTACTTACCAGCCAGCCATGTGACCCTGTACAAATTACTTGACTTCTCTATACCTCAGTTTTCTTGCCTATAAAATGGAAGGTAATGACATACATACTATCTACCCCATATTTTGTTGTTGGTGTTGGGGAAAAAGTTTATGAGCTTTAAAACAATATAGAGGGGCAGCTAGGTGGTACAGTGAATAGAGTACTGGCCCTGGAGTCAGGAGGATCTGAGTTCGAATTTGACCTCAGACACTTAAAAGAGCTGTGTGACCTTGGGCAAGTCACTTATTCCCAATTGCCCTGCCTTCTCCCTCCAAAAAAAAGACAACAAACAAAAAATATATATAGAAATGTAAGATATTTCTATTACCCTTACTTATTGCAAGAGATTGAAAGGATGTTTAGGGACCACTGAAAAGAGTGCTGCCTTTAGAGACCATATTCTGATTAATCATTATTTGTGGGACTGTAATGGAAATGCAGATTTGAAGATCTTCCCTGCCCCTAGGCCCTTTGATTGGCTTAAGTGACTCTGAGAACCTTCTTTAATTTGAAGATATACTCTGCCGCCTAATAGGCTGAATGTGGTCACATGGAGCCTGTGGTAGGAGGCTTGGTTTTCAGGAATGACCACACCTTGATGCTGTATGATTGGGCAGTGGGTCAAGAGGGTTGTTACTTTCTCTGAGCAAGGAGAAGGCTATATAAACCCTTATGGGAGGCTTTGCTTTGGGGCTCACTTTGAAAAATGTGTGATTTAACCAGATGAGACTCTGGGCAGCCTTTGAGAACCCCCTCACCCCCGCCCCCCGGCTTTGAAAACCCAGATGTCGATGCTTCCCTCTCTGGTAACTGTGACTTGGTATTGATATAATGGTTGGACAGTTTGGAAGCCTGTCTGTTTGATCTGTCTGTATATTCTGAAGTTTGGGGTGCTGACCTTTTCCCCCTGAACTAGATAATATACGTTTGTTTGATTAAAGTAAGCTTGTTAACTGATTTTGAGTTGCTTTCCTTTACAAAAGCAGATCTAAGAACCTGTGTTGGCAGCCACTCTGGGGATGCTGGGGTGCTTACTGCTACAGGGACTTTAGAGTAAGTTAATTAATTTCTTTGGGTCTCAGTTTCCTCATCTGTAAAATGATTGATGACCTCTGAGGTCCCTTTTAGCACTAAATCTATGATCCTAAATCTATGACCCTTCTAAGCTCCATTTTCCTTTTCTGTTTTGTTTTGTTTTAATTTGTAAAATGGGGATAATAAGGGCTTCTGGGGCTCTGGAAAGAATCAAATAAGATAATGCATTTGAAGTACTTTGCAAATCTTGTTAGATAGTGTGACATAGCACGTAGCCAGCCTTGGAGCCAGGGCAAACTGGGTACATGCCCTACTTTAGACATGTGATGTCTATGGGCAAATTGATTAAATTTTTTTTGTGCTCTAGAAAACTCTCTAAGACCATAAGTTCCAGAGAAGGTTCCAATCTTCACTGACAGAGGGATGTTTCCTCACCAGATGGTTCCTTATACCAGTGAAATCAGAGATGTGTTCCTTGTCCCTTATGTTAGGTCCTAATTACTAAGGCCTGAGCCCTGGATTTGGCGTGAAGGGAGTGCAGGGTCTTGAAAGGCCTGAGAGGCCTGGAGGTGCTTTCTGCAAATTAACAGATTAACTTTTGCTGTGCATTGAGAGTGCTTCATCCAACGGGAATGGTCTCCTCCCCGGCCAGCCAGAGGTGTATATATAGAGCAAACTCCCAGAAGAGCGGAAGGAAGGAATTCGGGTATTCAGAGAGCAGAGGAGTCATGTAGCAGCCCTCAAATAAACCTGTTGAGCCTGATCCCGAGTCCTGGCGTTCTGTTGTGCAGTTTCCCCGTAGCTGGATCTACGGGGCCGGAGATGTCCGGAGACCTGGGTATAGGTAAGGTCAGCCTGTCGGGACTGCAGCCCGAGAGGAGAACCCCAACACCTTGTACAAACTTTAAAGCACTTCATTATTGCTCCAGATGTGCTATACTATTCTGCAGTGCTTTAAGGTCCATAATACTGGGACCTCAAATTTCTCATTTGTAGACTGTGTTGGTTAAGGGCCCTTCCAGCTCTCAGATTCCATAAAACAATAGGGGTGATGTAGCTGTAAAGAAAGAATATTCATCTTGAAGTGGTTTCTGTGTATGTGGTAGAATATAATTTTTAGTTAATAATGGAAGTTGATTTTTGGTTACTCTGTTTATAAAATATGTGAGTGTTGGGGCGGCTAGGTGGCGCAGTGAATAGAACGCTGGCCCTGGAGTCAGAAGGTCCTGAGTTCCAATCCGCCCTCAGACACTTAAAGCACACACAAAGACCTAGCCGTGTGACCTTGGGCAAGTTACTTCACCCCAATTGCCCTCCAAAAGGCAAAAAAAAAATGTTAGTGTTTCTATGTAAATTGTTTTTCTTAAACTTTGTAACATCAATAGAAGTATTAACAACAAAGACTACAGAAAGACAGTGGTCCCTGCATCTAATTTTTCAAGACCAGTGATTTCATCATGCTAAAGAACTCTCAGTAAAGAAAACTGTACTATTGATGTCACCCATCAACTCATCTTAAGAGAGTTGTCTTGGGCAACGAGAGGTCACTTGATTTGCCTATATAGTCAACAATTGGTATCCATTATAAGCAATTCTTGAACTCAGCTTTCTGGTGCCAGTGCTTTTTCCTTTATCCACTGTGCATTCTGCTAATGGTATAAAATTAAAACTTCCAAAATTTCAAAATTGTGAAATATAATGATTCATTTTGTAGTATCAAAGATTCAGATCATACATTGAGCCATTTGGCTCATGGTGAAAAACTACTCCATACCCCTAAATTGATAGATTCTTAAAGATCTGTTTGTGGTATAGAAGTTCGATTCCTTATTTTTGCCAAGTTATCGATGTGACCTTGGTCAAGTTCTTTCATCTACTTGAGTCTCAGTTTCCTCACCTATGAAATGGGGGTTTGTTATTATAAGCATTACCTATCTCAAAGAGTTGTTATAAGGAGCAAATGGGCTGAAAATTGTATAAAATTTAAGTTCATTCTAAAATGAGAACTTTTTTTTTTACTATAGCTGTGTTTTGGTCAGTCCTAATAATAACTAGGATTTATATGGTACTTTAAAATTTTCAAAGCATTTTGCATGCTTTTTCTCATTTAAGTTACAACAGTAATTTTGACCAAGTACTATGTGTCACTCATAAAACACTCTAACTCTCCCACTCCTTCTAGTGTGCCCTCAGGAATTCCCATTCTATAGTGAACCAAATTCCCTTTGATTCTGGATCTTTTTCCATATGCTTGCTCTCACTAAGACCTGGCTTCTCTGAGATGCTGCCGCATACTTAGCAATCCTCTCCAGCACTGTCTATATCTTCTCACAGCTCCTCTTTCCCTCCTTCCTCCATCTCCAACATACTGGTCCTGGAGGAAAAGTTGGAATACTCCTTGCTCCCCAATACCACTTTCAGACCGTCTTCACTGCCATTGCATGGGAACCTGTCTTTTTTTGAAATGCATAGAATCAAAATTTTCCACCTATTTTGATCATGGTGGCAGTTGAGTGTCCAGCTTCCTTCTTTCTCAAAGAGTTTAGTTCCTGCCTCACTGTCTTCCTCTCTTCTCTAGTTCATCCCCGCCCCCCCCCCCCACCTTTTTGCTTTTTGGAGGGGGAGGGGCAGGGCAATTGGGGTTAATTTGCCCAAGGTCACATGGCTACTCAGGTCCTCCTGGCTCCAGGTGCTCTATTCACTGCGAAACCTAGCCACCCCTAGTTCATTCCCTTTTACAAGTGTATGTCAACATTCATGCTGATGCCCCCTCAAACCTCTTGCCTTTCCAATTCCTCAGTCTCCTTAAATCTAATGATTTCTTTCATTCCAGCTGAGGTGAAATGATACACAGATGTGATCACCACCTGGATCTCTCCCTTACCTACAAGTACTCCATTTACTAAAATTCTCTAATATTGTTTTTCCTGACCATAACTTCCTATAATTCCATCCTTCTGTATTCCTCACCCCTCCTAAACCTATTCTTGGACTTAGGAATGAGTTTCAATCCTTCATTTATTTTCAGGTCAATACACCTCTTCTGACTTCATTTTCCCTCCTTCTCAATCTTAAACATATAGTTAACTAATTTAACTCTATGCTGTCTTGAATCCCTCACCTCATTGTCCTTTTACTTCTTGTCCTTTGCCAAACCACAGTCTTAGATTACTTCCACCATGTGCATTCTCCATTCCTACTTCTATGCTTTTCTACAGATCTAGAGGAAGTCACACAATGAGTGATGAGTTTAAATTCATGTTATCCAACTTAGAGTGATCCCTCACTGCAGCAAAGTATTCCCAAGGCTTCAATCATCACTTATATGCAGGTGAACCTCAATATTTATCTGTGCTCACATTCTCTCCTCAGAATTCCCCCCCCCCCATATTTCAATTGCCTACTAGATATCCTAACTTGGATGGACCACCAGAACCCCTAATTCAATATGTCTAAATCTGAAATTATCATTTTCACCATTAAATCTGTCTTTTCCTCAAACTTTTCAATTTCTTTTGATGATATCATGATCTCCTCATCTATCCATACTCAAAACCTTGAAGTCCCCATTTCCCTCTCATGTGACTTCCTCTCAATATCTGATTTGTCTCAAGTGTGTGTCTCTGCTACTTGCTAGATTGCAGTGATTTCTACATGACTGATAGCTTCTCTCACAGTTACTTATCCAATGGGGGAAGGGAAAGAAAAGAGAGAGATTTCCACAGAGATCTTCTCCAGAAGAAGCTCTCTGCTGGTCCTCATCTCTCAAGCTTTGACACTTCTCAGTACTTAAATAATTAATGCCCTCAGAGGCATGGCCACTTTGTTTGCTCAGCCAATCACGTGTTCCCATCAGGACTCAGTCTGAGAGGATTTAGATGCATCTTTACAGTCAATTTAATCCCTTATTAATATCTTATGATTGTATTCAGGACCTTCTGTCAGGACATCAACCGAGGTGAAAAAGGAGCTCTCTGACATGCACTAGAATGATCTTTCTAATATCTTGTCATGGTTGTATCACCCCCTACTTAAAAAAGTCAGTGGATCCCTATTGCCTGCAAAATAAAGTTTATACTGCCTGGTACTAGTGTTCAAGAATTTGTACAATCTGCCTTTAACTTTCTTTTGCATACATTTTAAAAAATTAATTTTTCATGTTTTAAATTCTATTCAGACTATATTTTGTCCCTCATTCTCACCC
Organism: Gymnobelideus leadbeateri; assembly: GCA_011680675.1. NCBI lineage: Eukaryota > Metazoa > Chordata > Mammalia > Diprotodontia > Petauridae > Gymnobelideus > Gymnobelideus leadbeateri. The sequence goes on along the minus strand of WOXC01009226.1, from coordinate 90,059 downwards.
ACCATCTCTGTCTCCTTGTTCTTACTGTGCTCCAGGCTCAGAATACCCTACCTTTCTCCAACTCCATCCTTGCCCTCCACCTCTATCTGTTAACAATTCCTTTCTTCCTTCAAGGTCCAGTTTAGATACCAGCTCTACCCTGAATCTTTCCATGACCTGCCACTGCACTGTTCTCCTCCCCTATTCCCTAAGTAGAAGTGATCTTTCCCTTCTCAAATTTATCATGGCATTTTAAAATACATGATTCATGTAGTTCAGTGTCTAACACCATGCTTGCACATTGCAGGTGACTGAAAAATGTTTTAAATTAGTAGATACCCGGAGTCCAATAACAATTTCTTCCCAGTGATGAATCAATTATTATTTGTGTGCTAATGGACAGAGCATTGCTCCAGGCAAGGGGTGGAAGAGGTGGAGGGGGATAGAAAATCATTAAAAGCAACTTTTTGCCTATTAGAACTGGTTGAAAAACATGTTAGGTGAGAAAGCCCAGTAACCTCATGGAAGAATTGTTATAGAATAGCAAACATTTTCTTAGAAGTACAAAAGCCAGACAGTGATAGTTGTAAAATGTGTCCTTGGACACGTCATGTTCTTTTTCCTTTGGCACACCACAAAATTTTCAGCTATGTACAGAAAGGGAAATAAAAGACGACATAGGAGGAACTGGTGGGGGCACGAGACAGATTGTATTTGCACAGCTCAGGGTTTGATCACTTCCATACTTTGGATATGCTGTAACAGCTGTGTGAAAGATAGGAATTTTCCAAATCTCAGAATTCATTTCTCTTTGACACATGAACAAAACCTCTCTTGATTAGAATAAAAGGACATCCTGTCTCTATACTAATGAATCAAGGAACACAATAGAATAAATGTTTTCAGATTAAACCCCACTAAAATTATCCCAAGATTTAATTTCAAAGAAAAGTATAGTGACTGATTATAGAAATGTCAGCCCAGAAGGGTGCTATTAAATTCAGTTACAGAGCAGACCTGAAATCTGCTCTTAGATTTTTCTCAGAGGTTACCTGCAGCCTATCCAAGCAAAAAATACCAACTGACTTAGAATAACTGTATATGGTACAATAGAAGCCCATGCTGGGAATTCACCTGTGATAACCAGCTATTAGAAACAAGGTCTTTTGGGTCCAAATAATAGTACAAGCAAACCAGGGACTGAGCTTAGAGGCTGGAGCCTCTAATAGATGAAATAGATGAAAAATCAGAAATCACATTTTTAAAGTCTTTTATTAAATATGCTATGGGTTTGGCAGCATGGCACAGTGGATAAAAAGCTAGCTTCAAAGCCAGAAGAATGTGGATTTGAATTCTGCCTCTGACATATTTACTGTGGGACCCTGGATCCCAAACTTAAGCTTTTGGTGTTTTTAGGGAACTCTCTAAGACTCTAAGTTGCTGTATTAGTAGAGTGAATTTCCACACCTGAGAGCTCATTATATTAATCATGATTTCAGTCCTTAATCCCAAAGCTAATGTAATCACAGTAGCTAAGGGGTAAAAGGCAAGTGTCCTAGGCTCCCTGAGCATCAGACAATTTCCAGAGTCTATAATTTATGGGCTACAGTCATCAGTAGAGGGAATCCCACAGTAGGCCGGATAAAATCACAAGTGTATTGATGTTTTGATGTATTGACACATTTATACTTTGTATTTAGTTACCATCAAAAGATCTAAAACCTGGAAAGGCCCTTCAAGGTCATATAGCCCAAACACCTTATTTTATAAAAGAAAAAAATAGGCTCAGAAAGAAAAAGTGATGACAAAGATCACACAGCTAGCTGGTGGCAGAGAATTTAGATCTCTATATGTTTTTTTTTTTAAAGAAAGTGTTTTCCTTAAACCTTAAACCAGTGAGTCTGGATCTCATCCATGCAGGCACTCCCTCCCAGGATGTAGCTTGCAAACCTGTCTTTGCCTGTCCATCCCGTGTAGCTCTTGTCTCTGTTCTCCCATAAAATAGCCTTCTGGGTTGACCCACGCATCCCGATGCCTCTCACCCTCCTGTTGATCTCTCACCTTCAATTTTTGGCAAGTATAACATCCCATGACCTGTAGCCATGTAGTATCATTGAAAGAATGTTTCTGTTTAAAGGATAGTCCCGTTTAGTTACTCATTGTGCATAGTGGCTGGGACATAGCTAATATTTAGGAAGCAGCAGAAATAAGCAGGAACTTTCATAGAAGTTTAGCTAGAAGGTCAGAATGGAAGGACTGACTCTTTACCTCCACCTCTTGTCTTTCCCCATACGTATATAGCTTGACTTAAAAGGCAATAGACCTTTGCTCATAGAATGTGACAAAACTTGTGTCTTCATTTCTCACTTTGCTGCCCTCCTCTGGATTTCATCCTGCCTCCATGCTGAGAAACCTCCACCTCTCTCCTCCACTCCTGCCCACATCCCCAACCCCCTTCAACTTCTTTTTATGTACTATCTTCATACATTAGATTGTGAACTTCTTGAAGACAGGGATGGTCTTTTACCTTTTTGGGGAGAGTATCTCCAGCATTTAGCACAGTGCCTGGCACATATTAAGTACTTAGTAAATATTTGTTGACTGAATGACTAAATCCTTACTTTGTACTCAAAGTAGGACTACATATTTTACTTCAAATTCATGTAAATGTGGCTCCAACTAGACACAACATTAGTCTGGTTAGGGAGAACTAGACATTCCAGACGTACCGACTGACTGTTCAGTCTAAGGCTGGGTCTGCAGCTGGATCCACAGTTTAATGGACTTATAGCATGGCCAGCATCTCTACTTGTGTCATTTTGCTTCATGTTCATGGAGGTATAGGAAATCTCTAGCAGTGTGTCTATGAGGTAACCCATGACTTCCAAAGTAATGAAGGAAGCTAAGTGGCCCAGGGGATAGAGTGCTGGCTGTGGACTCAGGAAGACCTGAGTTCAAATGTAACCCAGGTATTTGCTAGCTTTGACCCTGGGCAAATCACTTCTGCCTGCCTTAGTTTCCTCATTTTAAAAATGAGATAATAATAGGGGACAAGATGAAAACAACTATGTTTAAACAAGATTTAGATAAACTGGAAGTAATCAACAGAAGAAAGGCATTAGAATTAAGAGGGATCAGGAAAGGTTCCTGGGACTTCAAGGAAACCAGGGAAGCTAAGAAGCAGAGATGAGGAGGGAGAACACTCCAGGCATAGGGGACAATCAGCAAAAATGTCTGGAGGTAGGAGATGGAGTGTCTTGTTCAAATAACAGCAGAAGACCAGTGTCACTGGATTGCAGAGTATGAAAAGTAGAATGAAAAATTATTAAGGACTTTGGATGCCAAATTTAGGATGTTTTATTTGATCCTGGAGGTATAAGATACTGCTGGAGTTTATTGAGCAGGAAATGACATGGTCACACTAGCACTTTAGGAAGATTGCTTTGGCAGCTGAAGTTAGGGTGGAACAGAGTGGGGAGAGAAGCTATGCAGCAGTGAAGTACAGCCAGCAGTCAGAAAATGGGTAGTGGTGGTTGTGGGGCAGCAGGTTGTGTGTGGCAGGGTTTGTGTTTTGGTCTTTTGGTCACAATGTGGCCCTAGGAGTTGTTTGGGGAAATATTTTCTCTTCCACCACTGCAGTAATCTCTGGGAAACTGTATCTGTTTATATAAGATTCTTCCTTATTTTTCCTTGTTATTTCTTTTGATGAGATAGTACAGTGACTTTTGAGAGATGATCTTTGAGTCAGGAAGACCCGCGTTCATATCTTGGCTCTGACTTTTCTGGCTATATGATGCTGAGAAAGTCATAACCTTTCACTGTCCTAGGCAACTGAATTACAAAATATAGAGTAGAGATCAATCTACATTGGTAGAGGAGATGCCTCACTGGGAGTTCTCTAAATAAAATTATAGGTTTCCCCTTCCCCCCAAAAGAATCTTTGTTATTCTGGCTGAATTAAGTACTTTGCTATTAAATTTTTGGTTTCTACCTGGTTTGTTGATAGAGGAGGCAACTGGTCTGTGTATTCCTAACAGTTGTTCACCTTACTCCTTTCTATGCTTAGATCCATTGACGCTGGCATCCTTATTCTTCCTCAGATAAGACACTTCATCTCTTGACTTTAGGGCAGCTAGCTGGTACAGTGGATAGAGGGCTGGACCTGGAGTCAGGAATATTTGAATTCAAATCTGGCCTCAGAAATTTACTAGCTATGTGACCCTGGGCAAGTCACTTAACCTTGTTTGCCACAGTTTCCTCATCTATAAAATGATTTAGAGAAGGAAATAGCAAACCACTCCAGTATCTTTGACAAAACCCCAAATAGGGTCACAGATGGGGGACATGACTGAAATGACTAAACAGCAGCAGCAGCAACAGCAGCAAATCTCCTGACTCTAGACAGCTAAAGTTCCACCTTCTCCAAGAAGCCTTTCACAGCCCTTCTTAATCTTAGTGCCTTCCCTATCTTAATGGGAAAAACCTCCGATTGATTCTGTATATATTTTGCTTTTACATAGTTATTTGTATGTTGTCTACCCCACAAAACTATGAGCTCTCTGAGAGCAGACACTGGTTTTTGCTTTTTTTTCCCACCAGCACTTTGTGGAGTGCCTAGCATATAGCAGACACCCAATTAATCCTAGTTGAGTGAACCAAAAATCACTAATAACTAATGTAACTTTAAGGCATTTATGATCTCTTGACACAAGGTTTCCCTTTTTATCAGGCAAAATTCCTGATCAAAGGTGGATCCTCATAATTTTCCTATCAAGAAGACACCCAATTATATCACTTTGTGTTTTGTCTAAAGTATTAATTCTCACTGGCAACTATTTATTCTCATGTCCTTTGAGATGAGAACATAGAGACTCAGACAAAAGTGCATATGATGATGAAATTCCTTACAGTATCAATGGACAACTACGGCCTTATGTAGATGCAGGAACTCTGCAAACGTGTGTCATAATTGAAACCAAATTTCTTCCATTTGTAGGATCATATAACTTAGTTAAACTCTTTATCTTGCTCTACCCCTTCTGCGTCATTTAATAGATAAAGAAACTGAAGACCAGAGAAGCAAGTGTTTTGCTCAAAGGTCAACTAAAAATGATTTTGGAACACATGATAGTTTGGTGGCTTCTAGCCAGTGACATAGACTCAGGAAAGTCTAGTGGGTTCAGGAAGGGGATGTTTGCATTGTTTAGGATCCCTGGAAACCTTCTTGGATTTAGACCTTTTGATAAGTTAGCAGGGAAATCATATATAGTATATGTATTTCCCTTCTCCATGGTTATCTAGAGGTCTTGAGTTTAAATCCTGATTCTACCATTTCTTCCTTGTGTGATCTTGGACAAGTTTCTTAACATTTCTGAGTTTCAATTTCTTCATAAATAAAATAAGGGCATCTAGATGGCTCAGTGGATAGAGCTCTGTACCTGGAGTCAGGAATACCTGAGTTCAAAGCCAACCTCAGACATTTACTAGTTGTGTACAAGTCACTTAACCAACCTTAACCACTGGAGAATGAAATGGCAAAGCTCTCCAGTATCTTTGCGAAGAAAACCCCATGAACAGTAAGGTCCATGGGGCCATGAAGAGTCAGACACAACTAAACAACATGCCTTCAGCTCTATGATCTTATGCCTACATTTGGTACCTCCTTGTATAGGTGTCTGTGATTCTTTAGCCTTCTTGTGATATCCAAAGCTGCTATTTTGATGTGACAGCTGTCTGAGGCTCTGCCCATCAAGATTGGAGAAGCTTTCCAAAGATCCAGATATAGCCAGAATTTGCTATCATTGAACAGATTTAAAAATAGGAAGGTGGTAATTGTGAATTTCAAAGGGTTAGTTTTAGGTTCACAGAGAATATTTGCATTTTTGTCAATCTACTTCACCTCATGAATAACCCAGACATCTACAAACTTCCCTCTAGCACCTGAGAAATGAACTTATGATGAAACTGGATTGTTTTCCCTCATTCCAGTCATCTGATCACCAAGCTAGACAGCTTAACTTTTTTTATTGCATTGATTTTGAGCAGATAACCACAAGTGGAGGACTTGTAAGTTAAGTAGGCAGGAATTTTAAGTGTCAAACCCAGTTCTCAATTCATAAGAAGAAAAACATTTTCTTCTAAGATATTTCTACCTGTAATTTCACACTTGAAATTGTTCTCTAGCTGATATACTTGAGAGATCCTGTAGCTTTTCTCTTACAGCTGACATCTCTGTTCCTGTAATTATAAAAACTTTGCCTTTTGCTATGGTCATTTGGCAAAATAGTTAATTTTCTGGATCAATGCTTAATGTGAAAGAACATTTCTTCCATAATAGGAAGGCCAAAGCAGCTTCTTGGCAATTAGCTGTTCAATTTAAAATTTGAAAAATGAAATCAAGAAATTCCCATTATTTAATATTTATGTTGACTTCCAAGGACATTCTTTACAATCCTGATCTAGGCCTAGGTATGCTAATGAAGGAGAACTTAAGTTACTTGATGACCTGGTGTAGTGGATAGATTTGGGGTAAGTGGAATGGATTCAAGTTTGATTCTGCCACTTACTCTTATGTAATGTTTAAACAAGAATCTTAACTTCTCTGGGATAGCTTCAGGTTTTTTTTTTAAATTTTAAACCTAATTTAAAAAATTAATAAACATTTATTTTTACTCCCTCCTATTACCCCTTCCCCTGCCACTGGGGGCAAAAAAGAAAACCTTTTATAGTATATAGGCATATTGTTGGTGTTTTTTGTCCTTCATTAATCAAGCAAAACAAATCCCAAAATTGGTCATGTTCAAAAATATGTTTCATTCTTCATCTTGAGTTCTCTGTTAAGGAAGTGGCTAATATGCTTCATCAGTGCTCTGGAATTGTGGCTGGTCATTATATTGATCAAATTCTTAAATCTGATCCTAGTCTGAAGTTTTTAGGCTCCTGAGCAACATAACTGTAAGCTTGTTCCTAACTGCCCTGATCATTGACTAAACACACCCCATATACTCTGTGTGTGTGTGTGTGTGTGTGTGTGTGTGTGTGTGTGTGTGTGTGTGAGAGAGAGAGAGAGAGAGAGAGAGAGAGAGAGAGTGAGAGAATGTTATATACACTATGGAATAGATTATATAGTTTTTGTTGTTCAACTGTTTTTCAGTCATGTCCAACTCTTCATCATTCCATTTGGTATTTTCTTGGCAAAGATACTGGAGTGGCTTGTTATTTCCTTCTCCAACTCATTTTACAGATGAGGAAACTGAGGCAAACTGGGTTAAATTACTTGCCTAGAGTCATACAGCTAGTAAGTAAGTGAGGCCAGATTTGAATTTAGGGAGATATCTTCCTGACTTCAGCACTATGTGTAGTCTATTATATAGTCTATATAATTACATATGTAAAATAATTATATGTATTAATATATATTATATAGATTATATAGCTTAACATATATAATATAATTAAATTATAATGATATAGTAGTATGATATTAGATAGATATTATAGTATACAATACTATATAATGCTATATATACATTATTATATAGTCTATTAGAATCTAATAGTCCATGTAATATACATGTGTATATATGCACATTGACTCTATATATCTATATATGACTATATGTAGATTATATTCTATAATATAATCTACATGAAATGAAATATATAATATTATATAGATGCTAAATATATAATATTATATATATATATATATACTAAATATATAATATAATATATTGGGCTTGAGGTTTTGTTGTGCTTATACTTTCTAGTATTAATTCCAAGTGGTAGAATCCCCATTGGATCTGAAATTAAACTTTGGAGTTAGGATGTATTCTATATTTATATTCTCTCTGTTTTCTCTATATTCTCTCTATAGTCAGTGGGCATATATACAGCATATTGCATATGTAGACTTGTGATATCTTTGGTATATACAACAGCCAATGAGAGAAGAAAATCCTTCTGCTGATGTAGATTGGCACTTTGCTATAGATTATGGATTTCTGGAGCTGCTTGGGGTACTGAGAAGTCACCCAAAATCAGACTGTCAACTTGTGTCAGAGGAAAGACAAGAGCCCAAGTCTTCTTGACTCCAAGGCTATCTTTACTCTATACTTAGGCTGCCTCTCTTAAAAATATGTTTAATAGATGTTTGATGAATTAAATTGAAATATTAAGACCTCCATATGCCTCGTGGAGGCTTTAAACATTTTAAATTGTAGCTACTCATGGTCTATAGGACAAAATAAAAACTTCTCACTCTGGTTTTTAAGACCCTCTTCATCCTGCTTCTCTTCGGCTTCTTTGTGTGACTTTCCATTCTAGCCAGATTGTGTGTAATGCTGGCTACTCCTTATTGTGGACAGCTGTCTTTTGCTTCTGTGCATTTTTCAAGGCTAATTCTCAAGCCTGGAACACACACCCGTCATGTCTCTATACAAATGCTTCTTTTCCTTTAAGGCTCAGCTTGTTATATGCCACTGCCTTCCTCCATGCCAAGTCTCTCTAAATGAAAATGATCTCTTATCTCCTACTTAAAAATATTGCTTAAATTGATGAACCTAAGAAGATTATTGGTCTAAGAGTTTTCTAGAGATAAACCTTATTTGATCTCTTATCTTTGCTCTGCTTTTTAACTTTCTTGTATATTTGGGAAAGCAAGTTATTTTTATAATTGACTTGATTTTATTTGTGGTAGTTACATTACACATACCCAGATCACCTAAAATGGAGGCACCCATGTGGGAGAGACCAAGGACCAACTTCTGGGAGAATGCATCCTGTTTCTCTTTGATGTGGGTGGCAACACTCTCTTCATTGACTGTGCTTCTGGAACAGACTGTTTCTTTGAAACTACAAAATTGGAATAGTCACTCTGCCTTTTCCTTTACTGTCCGGAAAGAATGAAGGTCATATATACATATACACATAACACATACACACATACTTGCATATGCACATGCACATGCATATCCATATACACATATACATTCATATATATACACATACATCTGCACATATGTATATGTATACATACACACAATGCACATGCATATGCTTATACACATGCATATATATACATATGCACACACACATACACATATACATTCCCTTCCTCTTTTCTTATCCTGTAGCCCTGAGAAATGGGTTTGGGGTTTTGTTTTGCTTGTTCTTTTTGGTTCTAGTTGCAAGTGGTAGAATTACCATTGGATCTGGAATTAAACTATGGAGGCAGGATTCCAGGCTGAATGTTGCTGCTAGTCAGGTCCAGCAAGGAAGCCCTGAGAAATCAGGGTGCCTGGGATTTTTAGTCCAATGGGTTAGGGTTCTTTGGACTTGGAACTTGGAGGAACTGTACTAGAAAAAGGAACTGTGTTAAATTGAAAACCTGCTTCTCCTTCTAAGGAGACCCTCTTTCCCCTCTCTAGAGACTGAGGTGGTTCAAAGGGTTCCCCCGTCAACCTGAATTTTAATGAAAACAGTTAATACAACAAAAATGATGGTCTTTAATGGGGGGGGGGAGGCTGGGGAAGAGTGAGTTGCAGCTTAGGTGCTACACAGCATTTGCTGGAGTATTCCAGGAGGGGACTGGGAATAGTGTTTATATAGGGTACAGAAGCAGAAAGAATGGCTCCAGGGGGGAGGGGGTAGGCATCTCACACTTTCACAAGATAAGTTGTTTTACATAACAAGCAAAAGTTCACAAAGAAAGCTTGGCAATCTCTGGAGGGGAGAGTTTGGGAGAGCTACAAAATAACCACAAGCTTGAATTGACCAAGTCTGGAAGGTGCCCAGGCAATTCATTGGCTTGGTAATGGAGATCAGGGCAGCTTCAGTCAGTTCTTACTCAACTGAGTTTGTTACCCCCAAGTGTGTGCATGGGAATGTTTGTATGTTTATTCTTGCTATACCCTAAAATCTATATTTTATTTATTTATTCAAAAGTATAAATTTATATAAAGCTAATCCAATTGTTCAGTCATTAAATGGGGATCCTCTTAGAATTGGGTGAACACAAGTGGGAGATAGAGCCATTTGTGGCTTAGTTTTCCTCAAATACTCTTAAGTTACCAAAGAATCCTAAGGGGGAGGGTTGAAAGGTAGCATACCTGGCCTTTGGGGCCAGGGTGCTTACTGTTATACTAATAACTAATAGTTAACAAGAAAATATTTCATGCACCACTGTGGGAAGCTATAAAGCTTGATACTACATCTTATCAAAAAATTCACTTTTTGATTTTCCATTCAAGCAGTGACTTGACATGTGATGAATCCTAAGGCTACTAAAAACATATCAGGCAGCTACGTGACTAAGTGCTGGACCAAGAGTCAGGAAGACTACAGTCCAAGTCTGGTTTCAGTAATCTCCTATCTGTGTGACCCTGGGCAAGTCACTTAACCTTTGTTTCCCTGTAGATGTAAAATATAAAAAAAAATAGCACCCACTTCACAGAGTTGTTGTGAAGATGAAAACTGAAATAAAATATATAAAACCCTTTGCAAACTTTAAATGCTCACTATTGTTATTATCCTTAAATATTGTATGAAGAAAATAAGGAATCATACCTTTAAATCCTTTCAAGTCTTGAAATGTTTCCATCTGTGATTTCTTTTCTCTAATCTTCTCATTTCCTTTCTCAGGGACTTTTCTTTCTAGAAAAAAAAAAAGAGTCATGAACCTCATAGTGATGGCAAGGCTAGAGCTCTGACTTTCCCCTCAACCCTCTCTCAAGTCCTCCACCTGTTCAACCTTTTCAGAACAGTCTGCACTAAATCTGAGGGATCCTCTGGCCGTCTCAGGAATTTGGGGGGAGTTGTCAATAGACTCAGCATGTGACTTGGCAATAATATTAATGGCTTGAGCAGTTGTTCTTCTCTTGAATATTTAGACCATGTCCCAAAGCCCACTGGTTTGGGAGTCTTTCCTTATGGGTGGAGATGAAGGCCTGCCCTGTGTCAGGGTAAATGGGGAAGTTGGTGAGAGATGAGAGCCTCAGTTCCTCAGCCACCCTTTGGGAACTTTTCAAGTGGGAGTCTCTCTTTGGGACTCTTCATGGTCTGTCCCCTTTGGAATTTTACTCAGAGCAGTCTTCCTTTGCTCAGATTTCAAGTTTCTTTGAGCATGTGCTACAAGTAGAGCCTCACTACATATATTGGGGAGATACTTTTCCTTACAAATGTTATTAAGCAAAAAAATCTAGTTTGAAAGGGTTTCCCAAGGGAGTTCACCATAAATCAGAATTGCCATTGCTATAGAGCAAAACAAATGTCAAAGGATTCTAAACATGTTCTATTGTTTTTTTTTTTCTGGACTCCCATGTGTTTTAGGATCTTTCACCTTCTTTATATCTGAAATACTCTCCCTCTCTGTCTCAACCTTTTGAAATCTTTCTTATCCTTCACAACCTAGCTCCAAACATTTTTCCTGAAATCCTTCCTAATTCCAGTTGGTAGTAATTTTTCTGTTCTCTGAGTTCTTCTAACACTTTGAATGTCTCCTAAGTACTTATGTCAATATTTAAGAGACTTGTGAATTTTTTTTCATCTTTATGGGAACTCCTGGTATGAGCACTTTCACCAGCTACAGATTGCAACCTATCTGTAACTTTAAGTTTTAGAAAATTGCACAAATCTTAGAGTGGGTATTTATTCCTGTTTATCTACCCTCAACCCTATGCCACTAGGTTGGAAACTCCTTGAGACATGAGTACAATGTCATGCATGGAGTAGGCCATTATTTTGTAGAAAGCCTGTTTTGTAGAACATGATATGCCTGAGAAATATGGGGTCACAACAAGCAATAAACAAAATTAGATTAAAGCCCATCTCCTGTGACATTAACACATTTTTGAATGTTGATCTTTGCACTCAGCATATTTTTAGTGTGGCTGGATAAAAGCCAATCTTATTGGCAATTCCTGGTGGCAATTTTCAGTTATGTAAAATTTCTTAATAGAGTTTTTAGAAAAAAATTTTTTGAATTGTCATATATTGCCAAGTTTTGATGTTGAAATGGCCAGCTTACAAGAGCCACCTTGTCCATTAAAAATCTATGAGAAGAAGAACTTGCTTTCCGGAACAAGCTTGCTAGTGCTTATTTTTCAGCTGGTGTGGGAAATATAATAATAATAATAATAGCTCACATTTATGTAGGGCTTACTATGTGCCAGCACCATGCTAAGTGCTTTGCAATTATCTCATCTGACCCTCACACCCATTAGCTATATATTGGATGTCAATTCTGTAAGCATAGGGATTTAAAAGTTCAAAAAGTAGAATTTTCAGTCATGCCCATCCTTTTAAAATTTTTGATATCTTTTATCTTTTTGCTGTATTTATCTCCAAGTAAATATTTTTTCCCTCATAGATAATGAGGAACAAAGATTAAAGAGATGGGGGAAAAGCAGTTCAATAAAAGAAAGCAGCACATACTTTCAATCTGACAGCATTTATAATATTTCACACCCACAGGCCCCCACTTCTGCAGAGAAGGGAGGGAGATGGATTTTCTAAAGCCTTCTCTAGGATCAAGCTTCTCAGTTATCAGAGTTGTGCAGGATTCAGTTTTATTTTTGTGTTCTTCCCTTTTGTCATAATAAAATCAATCAATAACCATTTATTAACCCCCTAGACAAGTCTTTCCATGCTTCTCTGAATCCTTCATTTTCTCTTTTGCTTATGGTGCAGAGATATTTCATCATGTGCCATAATTTGTTAATCCAGTCTTGAGACTATGTTTTTTTTTTCCTTTGGTGGTGATGAACTATACATAAGGATCCCTGAAGACTTCATGTTGACTTAGAAAACCATGTATTAATGTTATCTATATCTTATTGTATTTGTTTATTCTGTTAACTAGTCCCCAAAGCATTATAATAAGATTCTTACTGCACTAGGGAGTATTGTGAACTGTTTTGACACTTCTATTTTTTTCCCCTGGCCTTTTACTACTACATAAGGTGCTGCCAAGAATATTTGAGTCCCTTTGACCCAGCAATACCACTTCTAGGGTTATATCCCAAAGAGATCATAGAAGTGGGAGGAAGACCCATATGTACAAAAATATTTATAGCAGCTCTTTTTGTGGTTGCAAAGAATTGGAAATTAAGGGGGTGCCCATCAATTGGGGAATGGTTGAACAAGCTGTGGTATATGTATGTAATGGAATATTATTGTGCTATAAGAAACAAGGAGCAGATGGACTTCATATTTACCTGGAGAGGCCTATACAAACTGATGCTGAGTGAGAAGAGTAGGACCGGGAGAAATTTGTACACAATCACAGACACAACATATGTGCAATGACCAACTGTGACAGACTGGACTCTTCTCAGCAATGCAGTGATATAAGTCAATCCCAAAAGACTCATGATGGAGAAAGATGTCTATATCCAGAGAAAGAACTAGATAGAACTGAGTTTGAATCCTGATTGAAGCAAACTACTTGATCTTTTTCTTTTTATTGTTTGGTTTTATTTCCTCTTTAGCATTTTTCATTCCATCTAGTACAATCCGCATTTGTAACCTGAGTAATGTCTAATGTGAAAGTATTTGCAGATCCTATACTGGATTGTATGCCGTCATGGGTGGGGGGGAAGGGAGGAAGGGAAAGAAAATTTGAAACTCAAGGAATTATGGAAGTGAATCTTGTAAACTAAGAGTAAACAAACAAATTAATGAAGACAAAAAAAAAAGAATATTTGAGTGTATGTATTTCCCAGTCTATAAGGTGGGAGTATGCTTTCACTCTAAAATTCCAGAAATATATTGATTGAAGTCTGCTTTTATTTATCCAACTCTGAACAATGAGAAAAAATGCATCTTGAAATCAGTCAATTAGTATCATAAAGACATTTAGTTTATATCTAGTTCTATAACCAGGAAATCTAAGTAATAGAGAGGCAATATTAGCCCCAATCAACATTAATTTTGAATCCACCACTGCTGCCATTAATTCAGTTGCCCCCAAGGCCTGCTCCTGATTTGTTTGGGTTCAGTCTGCCCTGGTGTGGCCTGTGCTGGACTGTGCTCCACTCTTACCTTGGTCCAACAGACCTTTCCTGCTGACCTTCTAAATTGTCTGAGACTGAAAAACTTTTTCACTCCATCCTTTTGTTGGTTTTATCACACTAGAATTTATTTAGAGTCATTATTTAAAGGTATTTGAGGGGGATTGGGAAGAGAATTCAGGCAAGTCCCTGCCTTTTCTCTGCCATCTTGGCTTGGCCTCCTTCAATATTTATTCAACACATACTTCTTATGTGCAAAGGCACTCTGAGGCTAGGCATTGGAAAGACAAAATACAAAGAGAAAAAAGACAGGTCCTACCCTCAAAGATTTTGCATTCTCCTAGAGAACATGAACACTCTTAAGCCAGCAGTTTAAGGAAAGGGAGGGCACTAATAAGAAGGGTTGGTGGGAACAGAGTAGGTTACACAGAAGAGGTGGTACCCAAACTGAGTCCTAAAGAAAGTCAAAATATAAAAGGCATAGCTGAGAAAAAAGTACTTTGTGGGGAGGGAAGACTGTGGCCCAAGCAAATGCAAAGAGGTAGGAAATAAAAGGTCCACTTTGTGGAACAACTATTAGTATAATTTGACTGAAACATAGAATTCATGAAAGAGAGCAATGTGAAAGAAGATAGTAAAGATAGGTAGGAGCCAGATAATGGAAGGCTCTAAAGGCAAAGATTAGGAGTTTACATGTTTCTCTAGAAGAGAAATTCTAATTCCAAGAACTTAAAAATATGTGTGTGTGTGTGTGTGTGTGTGTGTGTGTGTGTGTGTATTAATAACTGCATTTCAATATAATTTGTTTTTTCTGTAATCCTCTGTATTTTATTTAATGCATTTAAAATATCACTCTGAGAAAGGGCCTATAGACTTCATCAGCTTGCCGTGTATGTCCATGACACACACAAAAAATAGTTAGGAACCCGTGTCTACAAGCAATGGTGATGGGAGTCACCAGAAATTTTTTGAGAAGGAGACTGACATGGTCAGGTCTGGACTGTATTGGACCAGATGGCCTCCTTACTTCCTTTCAGGTCTAGACCCATGATCTTGAGATCTCAAGATAATTTTAATGTCCATGTGGAATGTAAATTGGGGATAGGAAGAATCAGAAACCAAGGGATCCATTAGGAGGCTATCACAATAGTACAGGTGAGAAGTGAATAGTAAGTACCTGAACACAGTTAGGAGTCATGTTAGTTGGTTGAAAGTTAGTTGAAGGGGAAGGATTCAACAGATAGGTGAAGGTAGAGCTTTTTTAGTTAGTTTGAGAGATTGAATTTGGATATATAGATGTGATAGTTCCCTGGAAAGGAAGAACTTTCTATCAGTTAGATCCATCTAAAAAGGAAGCAAAATCTGTGATTTGGATAAGTTGTTGGACTGGGTGGCCTCTCAGGTCTCTTTCAACATAGAGAATTGATAATTTCCTGCCTAAAGACTTTTGTCATTTATTTGGAAAATGCTTACAATAGCTTCCACTTATTTCTCTAAACATTCTTCTTATCAATGAAGTCTAGTATGGATTGCATCTTTGCAAAGCTACGCATGAGCAGCTTTCCAGAGGATTGCTGCTATGAGCAGCTTTCAAGTTTCTGATTACATAGTATAGTGAACTCTCTATTTATTCAGTAACAAATCAGAGCAAAACATTCATTGAAAATCAAAATACAACATTTACAATGTTGCAACTTACCAGAGAAAATCAAATATAGCATTGGCCATGTTACAACTGAACAACTTATCACTAAAATGGCCACACAGTTTTCACCAAAGTGGTCACATAGTTTTAAAAGTACATTCATTTAGTCAATCACAAAATTCTTAATTCCATCACAAAGTCCAAAAGTCAAAGTTTTCCATTCCTAGTTCAACAGTAAATCATAATCTTCTCAGTCAGTACACACTATACAAGTAAAGTCTTCTTTTAACTTGACTTGAGGCTGGCTCTCAGCTTCCATGGTTCCTTTCCTCTTCCATGGTCCCAGCTCCAACTGTCACCTGGGTTCAAAGGCAGGCAGCTCCCAGTTCTTTTTCCCTCTTCTTGTCCAGTTCTTCATCCAGTTCCCATCCCATATTGAAGTTCACAGTGTCCAGTCCACCTCAAGTCCTTTACAGTTTCTGTTTCTGTTTCTGGGAAGACAAAGCTTGACAGAGCCACAATAATATTCATGCACATTGCCAGCACCATCATCAATTCACTATCTGCCTGTGAAATCAACTCAGACCCACCAACAAGGTCTGAGAACTCAATACAAATCATCAACATAGAAATCAACACAAAGCCACAACCAAGGTCCAAGAGGTCAGCAGAAATCAACATAGAAATCAACACAGACCCACAAACAAGATTGAAGAGGTCAGTACAAATCATCAGTAAAGTCCAGGACCTCCAAAACCTTCCTCCAGGACTTCTGTAAACATACAACCAGAAAATCCTCTTTCAGGGCTTCCAGTAAAGTCCCAGGGCTTCTGTACAAAGTATCACAAACAAACATCAACATAGACATAGAAGACAGAGTGTGGGGATACAAGTTTTCTCCTTTTTGACTCTGCCACCACAAGAGTCCTCTTCTCAGTTCTTCTCAATTCTCATTTCAATCTTCAGTCTAGTAGCAGCTGGCCTGCCTCCACGATGCTTACCCCAGGAAATTTTGACTGTTCAGGGTGTGTTCTTCCTTTTATATGGTATAGCTCCTCTCCTTCCTGTTGCAGGAGTTCATGAGTTCTAGGGTTCACAAATTGTGGGGTTCACATTTTCTGTTTCTTAACAGACTTGATACAAGGCTCAAAGAAACTTGAATTGAAACAAGGTGTTAATTCAATAGCTGAAACAAGGTGTGAACTACTTCTGTGCTTGCCATTATAATCTTCTCATTAAATAAATCACTCTTTGATAACTTTGCTTTTCAAGGGAGTCTAACTTTTCTTCTTTTAGCTTTAGGTGCTTTCTATTTTCTGAGTTAATTACAGCTCTGCTCACAGGAACAAGGGGACAGGGCTGAGTAGAATGCATCCTAATTCATAACAATGGGCCTTGGCCCATAGTAATAACAAAGTAGGTAAATGAATGTATTATAGATTAACACAATTATAGAACTTGGAGTAACCTGGGGGCCACCCCTAAATTAAACTTGATAAATGAGATCTTTCCTAATTTGACAGATTTCCTTGGAAGAGTTAACTTTCATTTGAGAAAATGTCATCTAAAAAAGCCCACCCCCCAAAATTATTCAAAGTCCTATTTTTTCCTTTTGTTTTCAGTGAAAACTTGATGGCTGAAAGCCCTTATAGAATCAAAGCTCCCATCTATACCCTTTCTGTGACCCACAGCAGCTACAACATGATTACCTAGTCACAGAGGGTAATTTTTTCATCTTGTTTCATGTTCTTATAGAGGAAACATGAAGATCTTTTTGAAATAAGATCATTTAGGGCAAGGAGTCCATAATTACCAGTATATAATTTCCACAGCATACAAATAGATTGTTGCTTTCTTTTTTTATCTGCCATGGTATACATAATAGGCCAGCAATTTACAAGGTGACATCCACTTTTCTGGATGACAGAATGTCCTTTGAGAAAGAAAGCTTCTAACAGAGATGTCACTATCCTTGCCACTATACTTTTCTATGCTGTACAGGTGCCCTTGCTTAATGATGATTCACTAAATGGGATTATAATCAGGTCCAACCTGTCTAGAATGGTGAAGACACTTGGCACAGTGGGACTTTCTTTTTTTAAATATGTTTTTAAGTGGGCTGTGATAAAAGGAAAAGCTCTTGTATAGTAGTATTCATTTTCTCTTTGCTTGATCCCCACTATTCAGCAGAGTAGTGACTTTCTGTCTCTAACACTGAAGCTAACTTACTTTTTAATTATGTAAGTGCACACAGTGCCTGACACAGGCACCATGTAAAGACCTTCTGAATGCAGTTTTCCATTTTAGAGTTGTACTGTTTGTTCAGTGCAAAGTCCATAATTTTGAATATTTGTCTTGAGAAAGAAAACCAGCTTTACAAAAAGGAGAAAAGTATTAAATTCAAATAAAAGACTTTTGAAAAACCCAAGACAATACAGTACTGTACATTTCTAAATGCCTCTCTGTATTACCAGCATTTGGTAATCCTTGAGCTTATTTCAGTGCTATATGACATTTTCCCCTCAAATATATAGTTAAGAGTTTGAAATAGAAAAGTAGAAATGAATTATTGGTAAAATAATTTCACGCAAAGCTATAATGCTTTGTACTTATGAATCAACTTTTGTCTGAGTGGTTCAAAAGAATTTTCAAACCAGGGAATATTCAATGGAGTTCCTTGATCAGTTCCTTAAATTTGAAAATATGGAATTTTTGAAAGCATTTCCCTGTAAAGGTTATCGATGCGTTTATTGACTTGTTGTCAGGAGGACAGAAGGCATCTATCTGATTGTTTCAGTGAATGGAGCTGCCCTCAAGATGAATTGGTTGGCTTGGAGTTACTCCTTGACATCTCCTGGAGGATGGGCTTTTTTTTCTGGCAAAATGAACTGTCTGGCTAGTGCTTTTTGGGGGAAAGAAATTTGTGGGGAAAGTCATTCCTTTCAACTGCCATATAAGAGAAATATGACAAACTAGTGCACTATCTTTCCTCTTTCTACCTCTCTTCTATGGAGATTACAAAATTTCAGCAGGTATGGATATTGTGGCACTATTAATGGCCAGGAGCCTTTAACAGAAGCTTTGAAGAGGCACATGGAAGAGGCTGACCTGTATTTTTCTACAGCGCTTGAGTAGGGAGTTTCTGGACCTCAAGTTCCTGATTCCTTTTTAATTTTCTTTTTCCATTTTCTGAGTCTAGACTAGAGAGACTAGATGCCTGAGAGTAAACTTTCTTGGTTCAAGAGTTGGCAGATGAAGAGGCATTGTTGGAGTATCAAGAGCTCTTGGACAGATGCACAAGCAGATGTTTAAGTAGGAAAACGAGGATGTTGGTCTCACATGTCCCTTCCATTAAACGTTCATATTGGGGAATAGTGGAAGGCAATGTCTCAGATGTGAAGCTGTTTCAATTTACATATTAAGTACATTGTAAAATTCTTTTGCTGATTTCAGTTTCATAATAGATTTAGAGCTGGAAAAGATATTAGAGATCATCTCCATCTTAAAGTGGGGGTATATGAACTTTCTTTTAAAAAGAAATTTGAGGAGCATATTCTCTAAGATAAAATTTTGACAAAGTGACTTTAGGCTTCACTATCTTCTAAAGGGGTCTATGACTCAAAAAAAGTTAAGAACCTCTGACTTCTAACCCCTCATTTTATTACTAAGAAAATTGATCTCCAAATAGTCTAAAATAACTTTCCTGCAGAGCCAGTTTCAAGAACCCAGAGTCTCTGCTTCCAAAATCAAAGCTATCATTCTACACCAGTCATATCAAACTCAAATGTCAAGAAAAGCCACTAATTCAAGGATTCCTGTGGGCCATGTAGTAACTTACTTTTAAAATGTAGTATTACCCTTGTTTTAAAGTATTTTTATTTATGTTATATATTTCCTAATTACATTTTAATCTGGTTTAGCCAGTGCTTGGGAGTACTGTTGGGCCTCATATGGTCTGTGGGCCATATGTTTGATGCCTGTGTTCTCCATCATGTTGGTGTCATCTTGCAGATGACTATTTTAATAAGGGCATTACATAGATTTATCTTTTAAGGTTGAGTCTTTCTTTCTTTCTTTCTTTCTTTCTTTCTTTCTTTCTTTCTTTCTTTCTTTCTTTCTTTCTTCTTTCTTTCTTTCTTTCTTTCTTTCTTTCTTTCTTTCTTTCTTTCTTCCTTTCTTAAAGCAATTGGGGTAAATAACTTGCTCAAGGTTACACAGCCAGTCATTATTTATGTGTGGGTGTTCATTTTCTGAGGCTGGATCCAATCCCAGGTCATCCCAACTCCAGGGCTGGCGCTCTTACTCACTGTGCCACCTAGCTGCCCTGAGTATTTCTTTTCTTGATGATGAAAGTACACCATTTCCCTTTATTCGTTTCTTAGATATGATAGAAATACCTAAAGAATAATTTTCTAGTTTTCCTTTGTATTTTGTGTAAAATATGTCTTGTTTTCTTTTCTCTTCTCTATTTTTATCCCTAAATACCTGTTATTTGTGCCCCATCTGTAATAAATTCTACAGAAAACTTCCCTTTACAAACCAAGCATCACAGAATTAGGGAAGGAAAATTAGGAGAAACAGCATAGGAAAGAGCTACAACAGAGAGACAAACAGAAAATACAATAAGATTGAAGTTAACACAAATTTTTTTTGTCCTAAGATACCAATCTTCCCTTCAAGTCAGTCAGTCATTTCTTTCTTCATTTTCTTCCCTTACATATCCTTTCAAGTAAACAATTTGTAGGTTTCAAATAACTAAGGGTCATGTTTCTTTTCCCACTAATAGTGAATGTGAAATTTGGCCATAAACACTAAAGCTGCCTCTTCTCCTTCACAAAGGAAGTTCTGTTTAATGTCCTAGAGTTCTTGTTTTTTTCCTAGACTGAGTCAGTGTTTTAAAAAATAATGGATGTAACAGTCTTTTGCCTTCATATTCCACATCCTTTGACTTTTAGTCACATGCTGATAGTTTATGGCATCCATCTAATTAATATCTTCCCCAAATCTCCTTTATTAAGCATGGTCAAAGCAATTAGAAATTTTAATTTTTCAAAGATCTACTGTACTTGTCTTTTATATTAAATCCTAATATCTTTGGAAAGTTCTCCAATGATATTATAATCATAGCTGATGTTTAGTAGGATTTTCCATGTACTTTTTTCCTGGGTCCTTCCAATCACTGTGAGAGAGATGCCCTACTGGTGTAAGGGTGGGGCTCAATTGAATGAAGCAGTTACCTCACTCTACTTAAAGCAAGTGACAAGATGGTACATCCTAATATCTTAAACAGGTGAGAACACTAACTGATTGAATCAATCCATAATTTGTTTTAGGTTAAATGAAAAAAAAGTCCTAGATCAACTAAGATATCTTTGAAAGACATTGGATGAACTGGAATGATGGTACACAAAAATTATGTTCAGATTGCTTGAGGAAATAATAAATATACTCAGAACCCATGTTTTCAAGCATCTGGAAACTTAATGATGGAAACTAAGAAGATAATTTGGAGTGGGGGGAAGAGGAGACCTGGCTTTGGTCTTACACTCATTTTCCTTTTCCGTTTTTCCCCCTCTGTTGGAGGACCTAGTGAACCTCAGAGTGCCAGAGGATTCAGATTTCTCCCTGTAATGCTAGCATCGTCCACAAGTAGCAAAGTCTGAGGGCAATGTCTGCATTGAGAGATGAGAACTAGAAACACTGAGGAAAAGCAGCTGTTTCAAGGACTCTCCAACCAGCCCAGCAGAAAAGTTACACTATACCTCAGGGGAAAATCTTGTGGGTTTCAATGAAAGGATTTCCAAGACCTGTGGTGTTACTTTTACCACAAATAGTCTCTAAGCCAGAGTAGACTTTCCTCTGGCCTCTGTATATACTTGTAGGAGATTGTGTAATAGGCTTTTGGGGGGACATTTTGTACCAACTCTTAGTATCAAGGGTGTGTGGGGGAATCACACCAGTGGGGCCTGAGTTATAATACTAGAATCTTATATCCCTGATGAGAGTGTAGCTGCTGAGCTCTGGGTACCTGACTTGCTACTGCCAATGGGAGTTAGGAACTCTCTCATGATCATGAACTTCACAAATATTATTATCCCTATTTGACAAATGAAGAAACTGAGACTGAGAGAGATGAGGCCACTTGCTCATGATCAGAAAGCTAGGAAGTACTGAAGGTAGAACTCAACCCCAGCTCTTGTGCTGAGAGACAGCATGCCAGAATGGATTGTGTCACTGGACTTGGAGTCATGGAGATCTCAATTCATCAGCACTTACTAGCTGGGCATCTCTAGGTAAGTCACTTATGCTCTTTCAATCTCAGTTTCCTCATGTATAAAATGGGAATAATAATAACTGTGTGATTAATCTCTCAGGATCAAATTAGATAACGTCTAGAAAGTGTCATATATTAGTTATCCCTGATGTCAAGTCCAGAACTCTTTCTACTATAACAGTTTGCCTTTTCATGATTTTTTGCTGAGCTCTACTACTTTACATCAGAAGATAGATGATGGGGAAAGCTAGGTGGCACAGTGAATAGAGCACTGGCCCTGGAGTCAGGAGGCCCTGAGTTCAAATCCAGCCTCAGACACTTAACACAAAAAACTTGCCATGTGACCTTGGGCAAGTTACTTAGTCCCAAATGCCCCACCTTCTCCCCTCCAAAAAAAAAAAAAAAAGCAAAAAAAAGGAAAAAGAAGATAGATGATAATAATGGACATTTATATGTCACCTTAAGGCTTACAGGGAATTTTGAATACACAATATAATTCGAGGTTTCTACCAACCCTATGGAATAAGTATTGGTTATTGGTTTGTTTTCATGACCTAAAAAACTATCACCTGTATTGATTTTTTATAGCATTACATTTACATGTTAACATAAAGAGTCAGAGTAACACAATTTTCCATGAATCATACAATAAAGCTTCTTTTGCATTTGTGGCTTAGAGCTACAAATGTGCATAGTGTCTGTTATTATTTGTGTTATTATTACAAATGCATGTAGTGTCTGTTATTATTTGCGACTTTTCCCCTTTAATACTTAGATTTTGCTCACCATGGGATCTCTATTATTATTGCAGTCCAGCCTTGTCTGTCTGCAACTGCCATTTCTTTGTAGTCAATGTCAAAGTGACATTCTTTGAAGCTGTTGCTCAGTGTGTGTTTAAAGTATTTTCTCATTATACTTAGGCCATAACTACGTGGGATTCTTTCCATAGGACAGCTTCTGGGGCATCCTCTTACCTGTAAAGGACTCCATAACCTGACCCCTCCTTACTAATTCCACTTGATCTCCCTTTACTTTGCAATACAAACCTTTTGTTTCAGTCTCAGACTGGATTCCTTAACATATTGCCTTCCATACCATGTTAGTGCCTGCCATTATGTCTTTGCTATATTGGGATTTCCTCTTCCCTCTCCCATATCTATTTATGTCATTCAAAGCCAAGCTCAAGTTTAATCAAGCCTAAACCGGATAACGAGAGACTCCTCCTAATCTAATTTCTATAGCATTGAACCAGTATGTTTTTTGGTGCATTGTTCTGTATTATTCTCTAATTATTTCTTGGCTCCTAGGAAACTGTGAGGTTCTTGAGGGTAGGACTCGTGCTTTATTCATCTTGTGCATCATCTTTGCATACAATGCCTAATGCTACACTACCCTAGATAGACAAATAACTGGATTTAGGGTAAGAAAACTTGGGGTTAAGGACAGGTTTTCCCACTTGTATCTAAGTGACCTTGCTCAGGTCATTTCACCCTTCTAGGGCTCATTTTCTTGATTTGTAAAATTAGGGGTTTGGCCTAAGTAATCTTTAAGGTCCCTTCAAAGTCTAAATTAGATGACCCTATTAATTGAATTTAATTATCTTTACATGTATATAAAAATAATGGCAATGGGCATTCTTTCAATGCTGGTAGCATGACAGCATAGAAGAATTGCATTAATTCTGATCATGATATATGCCACTGACTGGTTCATAGATGATGCTTGTGAAGCTGCTTAGGAAATCAGGTGACTAGAGATCTTTTGCTCATTTAGAAGGCTAAACACCTACAGCAGACTATAAAACTTTAATTTTGCTTGGAGTGTGATGTGCTCTGTCAGTCAGTCAAAGAACAAGTTGGTTTTCTATAATTTGGTCTGTGTTCAGAGTGGCCATGGTGATGTGGATAGAGAGCTAGACTTGGAGACAAAAAAGACGTTCTTCAGTCCTATCTTTAACTTAAAGTAACTGTGTGATCCTGAGCGAGTTATTTGACCTCTTAGCATTCTAGGCAACTGTTCACAACTGTGCCAACCTCCATTGGTAGAATGAATTGCCTCTCCAAGAATTTATCTATATCTATGAAATCACAGGTCCGAGTCCCTTTTCTTCTTCTCATTTGACAGTGGTCCACAGAATTCAGTTATGGTTTTCTGTTCAAGGATCGCCAGTGAGAAACTTTGACTCTAGGCTTTCCATTAGCATAACGCACTGTCCAGACTCCATGGTCCACAATCATTTGCTGTCTTTGGTGTGTGATTTGTGACCACCATAACTAGAAGAAAAACACTCTTGGATGAATGGAAAATTACTGTACTTTAGATAGTAGTCACAGCCTATTGAGTTGAAAGAGTTCCCCAGAGAACGAACTAATCTTTTCTTATGATATTTTCTAGGACAAAACACTTTGCATAGATAATCTCTTTTGATTCTTACTACAACCCAGTGAGGTAGGTGCTATTATTATTCCCGTTTTGTGGATAAGGAAACTGAAGCTGAGAGTTAGGTTAAATGACTTGCCCAGGGTCAGACAGTTTCTAGGGTCTGAGGTAGGATTTGAAATCGTCTTCTTGACCCTAAGTCAGACTGATTATTCTACCTACTTACATTTTTTGATATTATTTAATTAAATCCAGATATTTTCCTATTTTTCATTACTGTGATTTTAGCACGGATTTAATGACAGGTTAGATAAAGTCCACATTGTTTCACCTTAACAAATTCTATGCATTTCACACGAATTTAAATATTGATTTTGGAGTTTGTGTTTAGAAAATTATGTGAGGTTTACAGCAATTTCCTTTAGGTTCCCGCTCTATCCATGATGAAAGCAATTTGGGATTATAAAGAACTATAAGGTGTAGCCCTTGTCCTGCTTTCCTGATAGCAGTTTCCTTTTTGTTCTCTGGATTGTCGATTTATGTTCTTGGCCCTGTTTAGTAGGACTCATGATGATTATGATTGTCTGGGGAATGCTATTTTGGAAAGTCATTCATTCATTGCTCATTCTGTTAGTAGCATCTGGGATGAGATGTCTGTTCTGAGATGGGAGCCAAGATCCTATGGAACTCAAGGTTTTATGGTGAGTCACTGAAATGGTCCAGTTTACATTTTAAATTTACTGTGTATATCACCAATGAGAAAGATTAGGGCATTTCAGGAGATTTCAGAGGCTCACATAACTTCAATTACCCAATGCCTTTCAGAGATCCCACTAACAAAGAATAAGTTAAAAATCAGATAACACTTTTTATATCTTGGTTGAATTCATATATTACATTTGTGTTTGGTAGGTAGGAGATGATGTTGGAAATAATAATAGAACTGCTGTGAATTTGGAAGAGTGTCTATATTCCCCATATGATGGTTAGATTATAGCCAAGTGATATGGAGTTTGGCAAGTTTAAGGCAGTCAATAGAGTGCAGGCAACAAGTGTGTTTGCATAGGTAGGACAGGACTCCAGTCAGTTCATAGGAGCACACAAGTCAGATATGGGCAAGAACTGGAATTAAAAATATTCAGGGTACAAGAATGTTCATAAGATGACTAACAGCCTAGTGGTCAGTACAAGCTTTGGTGAAATCAGGACCCTGGATAGCTCAAAGGAAAATAAGGACTCCTTAGACAGAGCTTTTCAGTTTTTCATCAAGTAATTGAAGGGCTATCTATGCTGTATCTTGGGGGAAACCCTCTGAAGTTTAAGAGACCCTTGCTCATTATTATGAGATTTTCTCTCCCTTGAAGAATGGTACATCATCACTGAATGAGTCCTTTGATGTCTTGGTAGAACCAAGTCTTTTGACCATGCAGTCAGAAGACTGTGTGTCCCTTGAGATTTCAGCAAGATCTAACACCATATAGAGAAGCAAATGATTCCTTCTTCCTCTTTGGAGTTCACATTCCTTAGACTCCCTGTCTCTCCTGAGGTGTAGACTAGGATCATAAGAGGAATTAGAGCCTTGATGCCTGGCAGGAGTAGGACTTTTGTCATTCTATTTTATAATTTTATGAGGTCTGATGAGTTCTAATTAAGACAATAGACTTTGAACTGAAAAAGGATCTTAGAAGACATCTAAAAACAATCCCCTTATTTTAAACATGAAGAAGATGGAGCTCAGAGAAATAAAATGGCATGCTTAATGTCACATGGGTAGTGAATGACACACAAGGGATTTGTCCTTTGGCTTCAAATCTAGTACCCTATTTGTTGCATTATTCTACTTATTCATTTCAATATTGCTACTGACACTGTGATCATAAAATATGCCACTTAAGATTTAGCCACTTAAAATAAATTAGTGTTTTTTTCCCCAAAAATGCTACTAATAATTTCAAATATGATTGACTATTACAAACATATGTGGACAACTGGCACTCTTCTCCCATTAAGTAGAATCTAAAAATCATAAGATTATAGGGTTGGAAGGGACATCAGTGGTAACTTAACCAACCCATATTCAGAGCCTGAATCTGACTGACAATATTCCTGACAAGTGGTCAGTCAAATTGCACTTGAAAACTTCCAGTGATGGGGAAATCATAGGACAACCCATTCCATTATTGGAGAGTTCCAATTATTGAGACTTTTTCCTTATATCAAGATGAAATCTCTTCTTTTTCTCTCATCTGCACTGGTTTTAGTTCACTAAAGGCCAAATAGAATGACACTAATCTGCCTTTAACATGACAGCCCTTCAAACATAAGAGGCCAATTAGTTATTTCCTCTCCATATCTTCACTCTCCAGGTCAGATATCCTCAATTCATTCAGCTAATTTTCTTTTTTAATTCTTTTTGAAGGGCAAGTCAATTGGGGTTAAGTGTCTTGCCCAAGGTCACGTGGCTATTAAGTGTTAAGCATCTGAGGCCTGGATCTGAACTCAGGTCTTCCTGACTCCAGGGCCAGTGCTCTATCAGCTAATTTTCTTATGGCATGACTGAATCTACTTGCTAACCTGCTCACTATCCTTGGGACATATATTAGGTTATCAATTACTACTCTAAAATTGTGACATGAGGACTATTCAGAACAAAGTATAACAAGATACTAGACTTCTATTAATGTAACCTGTTTTCTTTTTCAGCTGTCAACATACTCTGTTGACTTTTATTGGCAAATAAACAGCAAAAGTTCTTGCTGCCAAAGTTCTTGGAACTGTCAAATTGTTTGACTTTAGAAACTGGTATTATTTTATCAATGGGATTGACATTAAAGAAGAGGAATTGATATCTGATTTGTCACAATATCCTAAAGACCATGAGAGTTTTCCATCTGACTTGCACTTGAAATCTTCTGTATGTGTTGTTGTAATGGCAAGCAAAATGGTACTTCGCTCCTTGTTTCAGCCATTCAAGTGCCTTTTGAGCCTTGCCTGTGATTATATCAAGTAGTTTTTTGGAAACAGTATCATTGTGTTGCCATTAATAGGCCTAAGGGAGCTTCCTTTCCTGCTCTTAATAGACCTAACATCATCACATGGAGCCCACGATGGGAGGAACTTGCCAAAAGAGTAGAATAGGAAGGACAGGGAAGATGATAGTGCTGGCAATGTGTGTGAATATTGTTGTAACTCTGTTAAGCTTAATGTATGTAAATATTGTTGTGGGTCTGTTAAGCTTTGTTTTCCTAGAAACAGAAACTGTGAAGAGCTTGAAGTGGAGTAGTCAATATGAGCTGTGGAGTAGTCAATATGAGCTGTAATCAGAGAGCTGCCTACCTGTGGATCCAGGCAATAGGTGAATCTAGGCAAGAGCTGGGAGGAAGGAGCCATGGAGTTTGGAAGTCAGTTAAGATGAAGTGAATGAAAGGACCTTTAGTTGGGTACTTAGTACTGACTGATAAGATTATGACTTACTATGACCTAGGTGTGGATGACCTTTGTACTTTCTACTCCTTGTTAAGGATGATCAGCTTAAGGATGATTACTCCTTAAGAATGATTGACTTAAGGATGGTTGGAAGCCAGTCTCCAGTCTCCAGTTAAGATGAAATAAGACTTTAGATGGGTACTTTATGTTGATTGAGGAGATTGTGACTTATTGAATGATAACGTTTTGTTTAAGACTATGTGACCACCTTAGTAATAAGTTCTTAGGTTATTTTGTTGTGAATGTTTTGCTTTAGTTTGTTGAATAAATAGAGAGTTTGCTATACTATGTGATCAGAACTTTAAAAGTTATTCATAGCAGCAGTCCTCAGGAGAGCTGCTTATAATTGGCTTTATAGTTGTTACCCCCATCAGAATGTCTGTTTCTTGAGAGCAGGGACTATCTTATTTTCTATTTGTATCCTCAATACTTTGCCCATAGTAAGAAGTTAATAAATGTCTCATCAATCAATGAATTAATTCATATTACAGTATTCCAGGACTCGTGTCTTTTTTTAACACACACACTGCTTTCTTAAACCATACCTTTAATTCTAAAATGCCATCAAAATTTATATTAAGCTCACCAGTCCATAATTTGAAGACTCATCCTTCTTCCTCTTTTTTTGATGTCCCTGCCTAGGGCTGTATCACGCACTCAGTGGGTATGCTAGGTGATGTCTATAATTCCCTACTAACACTAGGTAGGTACACTGGCTTGTGTTTTTTTCCATGCACGTGTAACCCAACCCTGTCAAATCACCAGCCTCTGAGTTGGACAAAAAGAAACCCTTATTGACTGAATTCTGAACTTAAACTAGAGGATTGACAATATAGGCTTTTTTCCCCCTCTCTAATCACCACCTTTCCAGTAGTAAATAACATTAAATAGCCACTCATTTCTTTATAGCATAATAGTTGATATTTAATGTATAAAAATACAAGGAAGCAGTTTCTATAAGGACATCATATTAAATCATATAGTTGAACTTCTACATTTTCAGTTCATGGAATGGAAATAAGGTGAGAAGGAATCACAGACAAACAAAACAACTTTGAAAGTTCTATGCTTGAATTTTTTGTATAATTAAAAGGAATATCTACCTGTACATAGTTGAGATAGATAGTTTCATATGTAATCCTCTTTTCTGCTCTGATATATGCATGGAAATACTCATTTTATGTGGTGTTTGTTTGTAATTTAACAAAATACCACAAGATCCTAAGTAAATAAAGAGAAAAATCATATGACCCTAAAAATACATATAGACAATTGAAACCTGAGAAGTGTTGAGATATTAGAGCATCTAACTGGCTTCGTTGAGTTAAAGTTACCTGGCCAGATAAATTATACCTCAGGAAATTGGGAGAAAGGATTACTGACTACTCTTAGACTCTGAGTAACAACAAACCTGCAAGGTGCTAGAGAGCCAGAAGTAAATTTGTACGTCAGTTTTACATATAACCAAGGCCTACACTAAGTTGTCCAAGCTAGATTCTTTTAATTCATCTAGATAGTCACATGTCTCCAGGGTTTGAGACCAGGGCAGTTGGGAACAGAGGAGGAAATTGTAGAAGTCTTATTATGATAATCATTTCCCCAGAAGTTCCAAAATTTTTGATGATCCACCATCAGCCAGTGCCTTTTTCCATTTCATTCTGAGGTCCCTGGCAGGTATGACATATGTGAGATGATAAAGCAGACAAAGAATTGTATAAGGTTGGACACTTTCTTCTTTTGTTTATTTATCCCTGATGTTCAAAGTTGTCCTTCCCCACCATTCAGTAGAAGGACAGGCTTGGTTGCTGTCAGTTAAAGCTAGGGTGGCTGACTACCAGGTAGGTTAAAGGTGGGGTATTGGTTTTTCAGTTTACAGTGTCCACTGCAGCTGTAGCCTCAGAGAGACATTCTAATAGCCTTTTAGTTGCAGGGGGTAGGGAACACTGCAACAGAGAAGCTGGCACTTCCAGTCCATCAACTGGATGTTGGGACTGCATTCCTATTTGCAAGATGCCAAGAGTAGCATCAGGAGGGTTGGCTCAGACTTAAATCATAGTAGCCTTTGGGGCTTTGGATTTTGGGACTCAAATACAGACTCAGTAAAAAGTCAGGTCATCTTTTGAAAACCTTGGTGAGAAGGAATTCTTGGCACCCTTTTCCCTTTAATTTACCCTGTTATCATTATTCCAGTTCTCAAATCCAGATCTGGACTTTACATCCTATTCTTTTCTGTATGATTAGAAATACTTCAATGACCATCTTTTCTTTCTTTCTTTCTATGGGGGATGATGGGAGGGGGAAGAGAGAGATTCTACTCTCCATCACTGTTCCACGAATTGGAGAAAAAACTCTTGTAACAAATAGGCATAGTTAAGTAAAAAAAAAAATCCCACATTGGCCATGTCTAAAAAAGTATTATATTCTTTATTGATTTCATCACTTCTTTGTCAGGAAATGGGTAGCAGACTTCATCATTCATCCTCTGAAATCATGGTTGGCTATTGCATTGATCCACATTCCCAAGTTTTTCAAAGTTGTTTGCCTTTATGATGTTGCGGTTATTGTGTAAATTGTTCTCTTGATTCCACAGTATTCATTTTTGTTCTATTATTCCCAATTTAAAAATGATAGTATTGGATCACTCACAAATCAGTCAGTCACCAACCTTTATAAAGGTAAGGGTAAGGAGTATCAAAGGATGTTTAAACAGAGATGAGAACGGTGGTTGTGGAGAGTGGCATAAATTGATTAGAAAATAATAGAATATTTGCCTTACTGAAATTAGGGCCCAGTTGAGATTAGATAAACTAAATTTGTAGCGGACCTTCATAAGTATGGTTTTGTGATTTCTTTTAGCTCCAATAAGCAACCAGTGATTAAGATGAAAGAAGTGGGTAGTGGGAGTAATCTGGGTTATAATTCATGATAGGACAAGGGGGAGAAGGATTTGAGAGTAGCCAATAGTATAGAGCTGAGTTGGTTCACCAAGGGGTTTCAATAGGAAAGGGAGGAGAGTAAAACTTCCGTGGGAGTTATCACCTATAAAAGAACTGAAGAGTGGAGGGAATTGAGGTAACAATGAGAATGAAGAACAGGGTTAAGGGATATAAGGAACAGGGAAAGATGTAATAATAAATGATTATGTTCTTATAAAAGAATTGTGGAGTTTATGAACATGGAACTTGAATACTTGTGGGAAATGGCAAATCTGGCCAGTTCTGTGCATAGCAGAGGTAGAGTACAGGAATAGATCATGGTGTCTGAGTAGATTGAGGAACTGGAAATCTGAATGTCAAATGTATATTGACGTCTTCCAGTATGATGACGGGAAATAAAAAGGAAAGAAAGCCTCCCATTGAGGAAGGAAAAAAAGAAAGGAAGGTGATCAATAGATTACCTAGTTATCATCTTATATAGTTATAATAGTTATCATGAACCTGAAAGGATGAAAAATTGCTTTGTGAAGGTAGTAGAGGGAGAGTGTGAGGGGAAGGGCAGGCAGGAAATGGTATAAAAAAATGTATAGCCAGTATGAAAAAGGGTAGCAAGGAAAGCAGTGTCATTAAGTAGGAATAAGGTCTCAGCAAGAGCCAGAAAATGAAAGGAATGAGAAAGGAAAAGGTATAAGATGAAAGGAAGTTTGTTAATGATAGAGCAAGAATTCCAGAAGGTCCAGTGGAAGATGGGACCTTGTGGGGGTAGGGCTGAGCTGGATAGAAGCAAGGAAATAACTATTTGGGGATAGGGAACAGGGTGTGTATGCTGACACCTGAGAGTTCTGAATTGCAAATGCTTGGGTTGTGCCAGAATCTGTTATGCAAAACTCACATGCACATATATTATTCATTTGAAAGCTGCAACTACAAAAGGCCAATATTCTAACAGAATCATATATATGTGTGTATATATGTGCATATATATGTATATTTATTTAAATTTAGCGTTGAACCATGAGCTAAAATTTGTCGGGTATAAGCAATGTGTATGTACAGCTGGAGTTTGAAGATAAGTGCTTAATTTCCTGCCATTCTTCTCTTTTGGTCCTTATTTCACTTAACTTCTCTCTCTTCTTTTCCTTTCAGGAAAAGATGAAAAAAGGAAGTTCTTTATATAAATAATTGGTTTCAGCAAGTTTATTTTATAACTTTAAACCCCGGTCCAGACTTTGTCTTTCTACAGTCATAGAAACCCAGTGAGAAGATTATAACACAATGTAGTACAACTTAAAGTTCTTTTCAGTTGTGATACTTTTACTTTTGTAATGGGTTAGTGAATCTGGCCTCCTATAGGCTATGTGATTAGACAATGGATGATTTTTACAATTTAATTCAAATACAGGGATAAGAAAAATATTTTAAATGATCATTTTTCTTTGGGCAACAACCTTAAGGCAATAAGCACAGTTTATTAACTCAATAGAATCCTAGTGTAATGACTGTGCTGGAATAATGACTTTCTCTGCCACTTTTCCAAAAATATCGTAAGATGCCTTTGTGTTTATTGGTAATCAGATGAAGGTAAAACAAAACTGATAGAAGTATTATTGTAGTTGGACATAGGAAAATTTCAAATGAGAAGACTTCCTTTAATTTCTGTTGCAAAAGGCCAGTCTGTGCCTGATCTAGCAAAGTCTGAGCAAATTTTTGGTCCCCATGCTGGCTTTCAGCTATGATGTAGTAGATAGAGCAGAAGTTAGGCCTCTGAAGACCTGAGTTGGATTCCTAGGTCAGGTATTTACAAATTCACTTTGTTTCATCTTGTTTCTACCATATTTTTCAAGCATCAACAGTTTCAATGGTATTGGTTTCTCCTTTACTAATGAAAACATAACTCTTCTATAAGCCAGTCACTGGGCTGGATACTGTAAATAAAAAGATAAAAGTGAAACTATCCTTATCCTCATGCAGTTTACATTCCATAGAGAAAACAGCCTGCATTCAAATAAGTCAATTGTGTGTATGTGTGTTTGTGTGTCTAGGAATGGGATCAAGAAGAATTTTATGAGCAGGGGAAACTTTAAATGCTACCTTTAGTAAGATAGGGATTATAACATACAAAAAAACCTTCTACAATTGAGACCAAAATTTTTTTGCCAACTTAGGAATCCAGAGTCATTTCTAGACCATGATGAGGCATCAGAATAAGACCTAAAAAAATACTTTGAAAGCCCCTTTCCTGTTAATAGATGACTTTCTACCAACTGACCATTAGGCAGTGATAGAGAAGAATTGACATAATTCATAAGAGACCAAATTATTTCTTGATAGCTAAATATCTATTTAAAAAGACAATTAAATTTACCCTTGATTTTAAAAAAATATTTTAGTTTGAAAATAGAGAGTAAGAAATTTGTTTCTTGCAAGAACTATAATTTTAAGTAGATTTTTGGCATCTGGACTATTGATGCTTAATACCAGTTTTAGGCTGGGGAAAAAAGGGTCAACACATAATAGAATGTTGTTTTGATCTTATATTCTCAGGAAATGTTTAGTAAAGTAAAAACAGGATGGACTCATATGAGCTAAGTAAATTCCAAAAGGCCAAGATTTTTCCAAAAACAAATTTATTCATTATCTCTTAATCTAAATGGGAGTTTTAATGGGAAAAAGATGACTGTTGGATTTGAAATTAAGCTTGAGAAGGAAGGTTTGTCAAATTCTTGTCTCTTAGAATCTTGTATACCTTAGAATAGAGACAGAATTTATTTCTCAGATTTAGAGGAGTAGAGATATACTAGATAATAGGTAATATTAGGCAATATTAGTTGATACTAGGCAGCTGTTGGTCGAGTAGATCAAGCCTTGGGCTTGCAATCAGGAAGATCTCAATTCGTATTTGGTCTCAGACACTTATTAGCTGTGTTAACACTGGACAAGTCACTTAACCTCTGCTTCAGTTTCTTCAACTATAAAATGGGGACAATGCTAGTACTTATCTCACAGGATTGTTGTGCAGATCAAACTGCTTAGCACAGTGCCTTACTATGTGCCTTAATGTAGCATTATGGTAATGCCATGTTAATGCTTATTCCTTTCCCTTATTCCCTATAATAGCATTTCTCTGTAATTCTTCCTGAAAGTTCCTCAGAAACCAGGGGAAGTAGAAGTATCCCCCCTTTTTTCTGTTATAACCATGTAATATTTCAAAGAGATTAGTAAATTCCTTTAATGTAATATAAACTTAATGAGTGAAGTCATAAATGTGGAAAAGGACTGGTGTATATAGCTTTGTAATGGAAGCTTAACATCATATGATGCATTTAGAAAGAAAAGTTTAAGTATCAAGAAAGAGACAATATTGCTCCTTAGCCCAGCGCATCCAATTAACTTTAGCAAAAGCCAGTAATAGGAATGAGTAAGAACGCATTGGAAGAAGGTGCTTTGAGTATATTCCTTTAGGAGTAGAATAAGGAAGGATAATAATGATGTAGGGAGACCTTGTTGGCAGGGACAACAGAGGCAGAAACATAGAATGAGTGTATTAGGTTGGAGGTTACCACTCCCACTGACTCTGCTATTTAGTCTTATATCAAATTAAATATGTATAAAAGAACATTGGCAGCTGGTAGACAATCAAACTGGCCACCTCCATTGTTCGGCATATCTGCCTTTGTTAATGTGTTCTTTCCTGGTATTAAATTATTGGTGAGCACATGTAAACTTATGATGGAAATGATTCATGAATGTGTGGTATGTATGTGGAGGGGCTGAAGGTGGGGCAGAACCATCAACCTTGAGTGAAATTGTCACAAAATAAAATCTCTGAGGAATAAGAAATCTAAATAATATATGCAGCATTAATTTAAATAGAGTACACATTTTCTCCCAAATCTGACTTAAAGATCCATTTTTTTTTTAAAAGCAATTGGGGTTAAGTAACTTGTTCAAGGTTACATGGCTAGTCATTATTTATGCGTGGGTGCTCATTTTCTGAGGCCGTTTTCGATCTTGGGTCATCCCAACTCTGAGGCCGACGCTCTTACTCACTGAGCCACCTAGCCGCCCCTAAAGATCTATTTTTGATAAACATCCAAGCAAATCTTTTTACAAATTCCATTCCCTGAAAATATTAAGTAAAACCAACACTATAATTGAAACTTATAGTATGCGTCATATTCCACTTTTATAGTTTACTATTTGTTAAAGAAATGAAGGATTCTGCCTTATTACAAACCAATACTATCCTTGTATTTGAATTGTTGGAACTTGTATTTGACTCAAAATTTTATTTTTTAATTCTTTGGGATCTACTTTCTTCACTCTGTATTCCTTTTCTTCTCCTGAGTTCTTCATAATTGTCATTCCTTATGACATACTAATATAAATTTTATTCCATTCATATTCGTTCATTCTCATGACCTTTCCATAGCAAAGAGCATGTGACTTGGCCCAGGCACCAAGGCCTGGAGGACTTAACTCTTTCATTCTTGGAACCTTTGCTGTGGGCCCACATGGTACTGATTGGTGGTTGCCTCAGTTACCTATACACTTCTGGATATTTATATACTAATTTCTCCTCTTTATTTCAGTTTTAGAATTGTAATCAAATCAACTCTGTCATTGTCCCTGAAAGAATACATCAATCTACTCCTCTATGGTTCCACTCATGATTTTCCAAATTTTCCAAATCAAAATATCTTTCCCCGGATATCACTGGACCATGCATGTTGTTTCTTTCTATTTGTATCCTTAGTACTTAGCAAAATACTTGGTGCATAGTAACCACTTAAAAATGCTTTTTAAAATTCATTCATACACATTGTTATTCAATCTCACAACTGATTTTTGGACATACATTTTCTTTCTAGCCTTTTGTTTTCACAAAAATGCAAATATTTTTATATGTATGGGTCTTTTTTATACTGTCAATAATCTCCTTGAGGATATAGCCCAATAATGGAATCCTTGGGCCAAAAGGGATGGAATATTAAAGAGAGATCACACTTCTCCTATTTGGCCTGAAAGGGCAGAACTGGGAGTAATGGTAGAAGTTATAAGGAAGCAAATTTAAATCTGAAGAGAGGAAAAACTTCCTGACAATCAGAGATACTCCAGAGTGGAAAGAACTATATTAGGAACTAGGTAGTTCTCCCTCTTTGGAAGCTGTCAAGCAAAGGTTGGAGGACTATTTCTCAGGTAAAAGGTTATAATTTTTTTTTTTTTGGGGGGGGGAGGACAATTGGGGTTAAGTGACTTTCCCAAAGTCAAACAACCAGTAAGTGTGTCAAGTATCTGAGGCCAAATTTGAACTCAGGTCCTCCTGACTCTAGGGCCCGTACTTTATTCACTTTGCCACCTAGCCGCCCCTAAAAGGTTATTTTTATTTTCTTTTTTTTTGCTTTTTGGAGGGCAATTGGGATTAAGTAACTTGCCCAAGGTTACACGGCTAGGTTTTTTTGTTGTTGTTGTTCCTGTGTGTTAAGTGTCTGAGGCCAGATCTGAACTCAGGTTCTTCTGACTCCAGGGCCGGCACTCTACTCACTGCGCCACCTAGCTGCCCCTAAAAAGGTTATTTTTCAAGAATAGTTTGTACTTGATAGATAGAGCCTGGGTCAATAAACCTGACTTCAAACTGAGTTCAAGACACCTGAGTTCAAGATACCTGAGTTCAAGACACTTACTAGCTTTGTCATTTAACGCTCTGTCTGTTTTTGTTTTTCTTTAAAATGGGGATAGTAATAGCATTTACCTCCAAGGGTTGTTGAGAAGACAAAATGAGAAATTTGTAAAGTGTTTTACAAAGCTGAAAGGGCTGTATGAATGCTATGATGATGAAAACGATACTACTTGCAACTCTGAGATCCCTTCCAACTTGGAAGTTCTGTAATTTTGAGAAAAATCTGATAGTCTATTCCTCATTGTTTTCCAGAATAGGAAACCAGTCCACAGCTTCACCAGGAGAGAATCTGTGTTCCTGTTTTTCCATGATTCTTCACACAATAAGTTTTTCCATTTTTGTTAATTTTATAGAACTTGAGCAGTAAAATAATGGCAAGAGAATAGGGCTGATAAAAATGATGTAACTTGTAGTTGAATTTTAAAAAGTTGCTTTTTTAAAAAAAGCTCTCCATAAGTATATTTTTAGCATGGGAATTTTGTGTATTTTATTTTATTTTTCCAAGCAATCTCTTTTGCCTATGTTTAGAGCAATATGGCAAATCTGAATTATTGGGAAACAACAAAAGCCTTGGAATAGTCATGATCTCTGGTCAATACTCTATACTGCTTTTTTTCTGTAGATACCAACACTATTAATGTTTTATTATCTCTATCTGTCTATCTATCTATCTATCTATCTATCTATCTATCTATCTGTCTATCATCTAATCTTCTTTGGTATTTGACTTCAGAATTTCCCATTAGTGGTGTTATTTCAGGATCAACTGTCCACATATCCTGAAGAAGATCAGGTTCTATGGAAGTTTTGCAGTAATTGGAATCAGAACTGCCTGAGAATCATAGAGACTTGGGTGTAAAATCTAACAAAATGACCAGTAATAGTGCCTGATTCCCTGCTGGGATTGATTCCTTTGGGGCTTGATTACTTGGTTCTGGTTCTTAGTCTTCCTTTCTGAACTTCTTTTACCAGGATGTTGGTATTTTATCCTCTGTTTCCCTCTCCAGGTGGACATTTTTTTATAATAATACTGTATATAGCCCACTGTCATTGGAATAGGGCACCTGTCATAGCCTGCCTTGTGGGGCCCTGACTTCATTGCAACCTTATGCTCCCTGGTCTATGACAACTTTCTGGGTACCGAGCATCTTTTAAGGGTCCAATTTGACAGATAAATTCTGAAATAACCTCTCTGAAAGGTGTCCATCCCATTGCCATACTATTAGATGTTGATGCAACCCCCCAAGACCCCAAACAAATCCCAAAACAAACCCCAAGCCCAACAGATTTTTTTGGTCATAAAGAAACTATAACTTATATCTGAAGAACAGAACATTTGGGAATTTAAAGACATTGATGGAATTCTTTTTTAGACGGACACAACTTGTTCACTTTGGGGTGAATTTCAACTTTGTGACATTTTTTCCAGTTCCTGTAAATTTCATCCTAAGTAAAATATCTTCAATTCTGAAGCAATAAATGCATCCTTCTCCACAAAAAAATCCTATTATTGATAAAAAAGGATAAAAGCATCAAAATTGTCCCCATTACTTTCTGAGAGCTGCCTTTTGGGGGCAAAATAACCTCTTTCCCATTACCAAGGTATTTTACATTTCTACAGAACAATTTTGGGGAGGAAACAGATTTGCTTTTGCATAAATGAAAAGCAAGTTGGCTTTGCTTTACAATTTTCCTTTCCATCAGTCTTTTCACATATGGTAGCTCTGATGCTACAAAAAAAGAAACCCCCAAAAACCCAAACAACAAATATAGTGCTAGAACACATTTTGGTACTGGAGCCCTTTTAGGATTAAGATTAGAATTTAATGTCAGTTTCTCTGATCAGAGTCATTGGTTTTAAGTAAACCTTTTATAGCAGTATCAACACATCAATATTGTGATCTTTGTGATCTTACCAGTGTGGGTATTACTCCCACTGGTGCAGATCTCAATTTACACATACTTTCCCACCCATTTCTGTCCTCATTCATATGGGAGTTCTCCATAGAGGATCTAGCAAATGTGTCAGAGGCCTTTGCTCTGTGTCTTTTTTATATTTTATTGGTTTTGGAGATGTATGATTGGTCCTAGTGGTTCATTATAGATGAGAAATTCTTAATCTGGAGTCTGTGAACTTGTTTTAAAATATTTTAATAACAATATTTCAGTATCATTGGTTTCCTCTGTAATACTACAAAGAATTTGCATTTTATTTATGTATTTTATTTTATGGACTCAAAGCCATTATTCTAAGAAAGGGGTCCATAGACTTTATCAGATGGCCAAAAGGGTCCATGACATACAAAAGGTAAAGCATCACTGCTTTCAGTGTAGTAATTTTGGACAATGCTTCATGGTAATGGAATCCCTGGATTCTCATCAGCTCCCATGTTGGAATGTGTTGCACAACTTCTAAAAAGTTATGGTGGATATATATCCAGGGGAAAAGTAATTACCTATAACTTATGAGAAATAGCTTTAATTTAATTTAATTAATTTAATAAATTAATGAGAAATTAATTTAATAGAAATTAAATCTTTATGCCATTTGTTTAAAGTCCTTCCACTAATTAATTGAACAGTCATGAAAATAAAGACTTGGGATACCTCAGTAATAATACTAATAGCTGATTTTATAAGTGCTTTAAGGCTTGCACAGCATTTTGCAAAAATGAATTTACTTTTTTCAATATCTCCATGAAATAGGCACCTGTAGATCTCATTATCCTCATTTTTCAGATGAAGTAACTAAAGATAAAACATGTTAAATGACTTAATATCAAAGGTAATATTTGAATTAAAGTTTCTCTTCCCTATAGTTTTTGAGGGGAGTTAAGGGGAATCTGTGAGTTCACTGGCATATGGAACTCCTTAAACATCTTCTATCAATACAAATTGGCACCTGCTGGCACCTTAGAGTTTCCTGAAAGGACACATGACTTTCATGAGGTCAGATATCCATTATGAAAAGGGTAGCTAGGTGGGACAGTGGATAGAACATTGGTACAAAGTTGGGGAGATCTGAGTTCAAATCCAGCCTCAGACACTTACTAGATGTGTGACCCTGAGCAAGTCACTTAACCTCTGTTTTCTTCAGTTCCTCATCTGTAAAATGGTGACACGCTGGAGAAGGAGATGGCAAACTACTCTAGTATCCTTGCCAAAAAAAAAACCAACGAGTGAAACAACTGAATGACTTAACCATAATATCCAGTATCAGAAGAGAGACTTGTGCCCGAGTCTTTCTGACTCAGAAGCCAGCTTTTAGTCCATCAAAATTACCTTGCTCATATATTGCATATACTTCTATATGTACATGTGGCCTCTCCTGATAGATTACAAGCTCCTTGAGGGCAATGGTTGGTTTACCTCTTTTTTAATCCCTAGAGCCCAACACAACGTCCTGGACACAGGAGGCACTTAATAAATAGTTGATTGACTCTAAAGACAGAATCCTTTCCACCATTTCAAAGAACATCAAGAAGTATTTAACTGGTACTGGGGTTGTCCATTTTCAGGGTTTCATAATGGTTTTTCATAGAAAAGATATGGCTGATTTCCAGGGTACCACGCCATTAAATAGACTTCCTTAGGCTTGTATTTGTGGTGGAGGGAGAAGGAGATGATACAATATGGAGGTGGAAGGTAGACTGCTTTTGTCTCAATACTTCTCTGCTGCCACATAAGTCCCTTCATCGAACAAACATATATTCATGAAAAGTTGTTGCTATCTTAGCATATTTAAAAAATCTGTAGCCTTTAAGTTCTTTGGAGAATTAGGAAGTCTGACATGGTAGAACTAACTGTTTAGTGAACTGTGAGTCTTCCTACTTAGTGGCAATCTACTGGGAACTAAGTGGACCCTTGGGCCCTTTTCCTATCTCCTCTAGACATTCAAGTTGCTCCCAAATCATTCAGGAGCAGAGAGGGTGGCATTAAAGAGATCTCTTTGTCAGTTGAAAGAGGAAGAGCCCCTTGTTGCTTTTGGGTCTCCACTTTAGCATCTTCTTGTGTCTTGTTTAATTTTCCCTTTAGGTCTGTGGAAAAACTCCTGGACCCTCCTGTCAAGAAGAGGGGATTAGATATGCTCTTGGTCATCCAGGAAAGCAGCTCTTGACTAATACTAGATGTAAGTAAGCAAAGGAGGTTGCAGATTTTTGTTCCTGAACCACCGTAAAAGCTTATTATTGTTTAACATTAACTGATCTTATTGGTGGGGGGAGGCCTCATTATTTCTTTTTTTTTTGTGGCAGTCATTTCCAAAGAAAAAAATGGGTGGTGGAATCAGTTGGAAGGTATATAAAGGTTTAGGGGTCCATATCTAAATATTTAAGGTGATATCAATCTATAAGAAGATAGATTCTCAGATGAAAGATGGAGGGAATAAAGCAGTATTATACAAGCCCTTCTGTCCCAAAACAATGATTGAAACAAATGTGGTCAACAGCAATGGCCTTTTAGATAAGGATAGTGGCACTGTCTAGAAAATAAATACAAATGTTCATTTAAAAAGGAGTCCTTCAGTTACTCTTCCCCCTTTCCATTTTTTATATAATTATAGCATGGGGACCAAACTGTGTTGTTGTTGTGATTGTTGTTGTTGACTTCAAGGGAAGAGATGTGTAAGGTTTCCCTATCTCTTTTGAGTAAGTAAGGATAATTCTCAGGGTGCCAGGCTCTCAGGCAGATTTTACTAGGTATGTTTGTCATGTTTTAATCTCCCTAAATTTTGTTATATTCATCTACAAAATTATATACATACATACATACATATATATATTTACACACACACACATACTTACACATGTGCATTTATATATATTGATTCCCTTTACTCACTGTGAAAGTTCAGAAAGTCCCATCCCATGACCTGCTAGAACTATGAGAACAGGGTGTGACAGAAAACCCTCTGGATTTGGATTTAGAGAATTTGGGCTCAAATCCTGGTTTTGCTATTTCTATATAATTTGGGGTGAATCACTCCATATCTCTAGATCTTAGTTTCCTCATCTGTAAAATTAAGAGCTTGGATCTGATGACTTTTTAGATCCCTTCCAGCTTTGAATCTCTGATCCTTTGAATTTCTCTTAGGATAGTCTGACACCATATTGTGTATGATGTTGGATCTGAGCAACTGTATGGAGTCTGGTATGATGGAAAGAGCCCTGACTGAGGAAGCCCAAGACCTGGGTTCAATGACCTGGGCTCTGATACTTACTACCCAAGTGGC
The DNA here is from genome assembly GCA_011680675.1 of Gymnobelideus leadbeateri. Classification (NCBI taxonomy): domain Eukaryota; kingdom Metazoa; phylum Chordata; class Mammalia; order Diprotodontia; family Petauridae; genus Gymnobelideus; species Gymnobelideus leadbeateri. The sequence goes on along the minus strand of WOXC01009226.1, from coordinate 48,441 downwards.
CTTGAGCAAATCATTGGTGGTAAGTAACATCATCTTCTTGGGTTAACCATTTCATCTCCCTCATCCATCAAATGAGGGTGTTGGACTTGATAGCCTCTAAGCAGAACTTCCAGCTCTAGATGTTTGTATTTTTGGATACTCAATATATTTTCAACTCCCTCCCTGATTGGAGAGCTGAAAGGGGGGAGCAATAATCTTCTCCCAAAGACTTCGTTCAGAGAGGGTTCAAAATTTTGAAAGCAACACTCCATTTTCCATCAGCAGCTCTGCTTGTTTTCCATTCTGTGGAACATCACTGCCTCTCTACCAAGTGCTCCTTGGTGCCTCTCCTCACCCCCAGTTTTTTATTTTCTTCTTGTGTATTGTCTTATCCTAGAAGATAGTAAGCTCCTTGAGGGCAAGGACAGTCTTTTTCTTATTTATATCCCCAGTCCTTAACATGGTGCCTGTAGCACAGTAGGTACTTAAAAGTGTTTATTAAATTGAACTGAATTAGTTCTATGATCCTAGGGATGATTTTAATTTCACAAAGATGGGAGATAAAGTCTCTTCCAGCTCATTTTGGATCCACTCCACCAAAGGCAACATCAGCCTACAGGAGAACGTAGCTCACAAGTCTGTGTCAGATGAAATGTAAAGAATTATTAATAATAAGAATGCATTGAGTTTATATGAAACATTACCGTTTCTAATAGAAAAATGAGGTAGGAATGTGAGTTTGAATCCTGTCTTTGTTACTTGCTACTTGCAGTATAGCCCTGGGTAAGGTGTTTCATCTCATTGAGTTTCAGTTTCATCATCTGTAAAATGAAGGACTTGGATTGGAAACGTTCTCCTTTTGATGTTTTTTGCTTCCCACGTTGGGGAACAAAACAATTCAGCTGAAAAATCAGTGATTCGAAATTCCAAGGATAAAAGAAAACCTGTACAAGCAAAGAGTCCTAAAATGCTAGTGTAGGTTTTCTTTTTCCCTTGGGATTTTGAATATATATAGATTTTCTGGTAGTAAAGTATATATATACACATACACACATATATATATTTACATATATATATAATACAATAATATATTGTTATATAATTTATATTATATATGTTTCATAATACAAAAGAAAAGGTAAGCCTGCACTAGCACTTCAGGAATCCATTGAGAATGTATATGCATATATTATGTCTACATATGCATATATCTGTATTTCATAATACTAAAAATATCTGTCTATATTATCACTGCCAGAATCCATTGAAGATATGTATGTTATACACACCCATACACATACATGCATATCTCATACTTTTTAACTATGTGATCCAGGGCAAATGTTTTAATCTCCCTGAGTTTTAATATATTCATCTACAAAATGAAATGATTACATATGTTTATATATACATACACACAAACAAGTGAATACATATACACATATACATATATACATGTACACAAAGTACACTTATAGATAATCAACGGATTACAAAAATGGTAGTATTGATGGATTTAAAAAAAAGGATTTTGAATCACTGAATTTGAAGTCAAATTTTTTAGAACATATGGCAAGAAGAATATGAAAAATAATTGTTTACATGTCTAATGGATTACACACACACACACACACACACACATAAATTGCATGAATTCATAGATACATGTAAGTTGTTGCTTAGTATTTTTTTAGGCCTGTATGACTTTTCATGACCTTTTGGGATTTTCTTGGCAAAGATACTAAAGTGTTTTGCCATTTTCTTCTCCAGCCCATTTTACATATGAGGAAACTGAGACAAGCAGGGTTAAGTGACTGGCTCAGGGTCACACGGCTAATTAAGTGTCTGAGGCAGAATTTGAACTCAGGAACAGGAGTCTTCCTGACTTCAGGCCTGGTACTGGTCCACTGTACCACCTAGTTGCCAGGCACATGTACGCACACATATACTTTTCCTCAAGAACTAGGCTATAATTTAGTAGCAGTGTTTTTTTTATCCCTCTAGTATATATCCTGCTATCAGTCTAGGCAACAAGGAAAATACTAGCATGGGGGGGGGGGGGGGCGCGGCGGTGTCAGGAAAGACTTTGTGAGAAGATAAGATTTTAGTTGGGATTTGTAGGAAGTCAGGGAAGCCAGGAGACAGAGATGGGGAAAGAGAAAATTCCAGGCATGGGGGACAGTTAATGGGGAGATGGAGAGTTCTGTGGTGGGAACAACAAGGTCAGTGTCACTGGATCATAGGATCAGTAGCTTTGAGTAAAGTGTAAGCATATTGGAAGAACTGGAAGGTGCAAGGTGAAGGTCTTTTCAAAGCCAAATACTTTTTATATTTTATTCTGGATGTTGAATAGACTGGTGACATGGTCAAATATGCTCTTTGGAAAGATCAGTTTGACATCTAGAGAATGGCCCGAAGTGGGGAGAGACTAAGGGGCCTTCCTTATCCAGGTAGAAGACCTGGGATTGAGTCCAATTTTAAGTATGTTGTTTATATTACCATGGTCAATTGCTTAACCTCTCAGTGCCTGCGAACTTTTCCAAGACTGATAGTTGTATATCTACATCAGTGGACGGAGTTTCTATATAAGAAGAGTTTACTACTTCTCTGAAATCACAGGTCAGTCCCTCTCCTCCCTTCAAGAAGTGAAGGTATCCACATTTTCTTGGGTGTTTCTAATGAGAAAAGAATGTTTTACATTTATTGCTTTTTTAAAGATGTTATTAATTTAAAAGGGATAGTACTTGGCGATAGATTGGAAAAGTGGTTAGAGACAATGAGGAGTTGAGGGTGATACCTGAGGATGATTGGTGTGACCTCAAGGGTAATAGGTAAGTTAGGCATAGGGGAAGATTTGTCAAAAAGATAATGAATTCAGTTGTGGATATATTGAATTTAAGATGTCTATGGGCATCCAGTTTAATAGGCTGTTGGAGATGCTAGTCTGTAGATTTGTAGAAAGATTAGGTCTGGCTATGTAGCTCTGAGCATCATCAACATAAAGATTATAATTGAATCTATGGAAGCTGATGAGGTCATCAAACAAAATAATATAGAGAGAAGAGAAGAGAGTCCAGGACAGAGCCTTTGGAGACACTCTTGGTTAGTAAACATGATTGGAATGAAGATCCATCAAAGAAAACTGAGGAATGGTAGTATAGGTAGGAGAAGACCCAGGACAGTGTAGTGTAATGGAAATCTAGAGAGAAAAGAATGTTGAGCTGAAGTGGGGGAGTATCAAAGATTCAGAGCTGGGAGGAAGCTAAAGCATCCTCAAGGAGGAGTAACGTGAAGCCCAATGTGGTTCAGTGACTTGGATTTTAATCCAGTTCCTCTGATTCTAAATAGAGTTCATTCTACTGTACCACAATAGTATTGGTTTTCAAAAATTAAGCAGTAGCTATTTACTAGAGGCTTACTATGCACTGTGCATTTTGCTTGGCACTGGAGATACAAGTACAAAGAGTGAAGCAATGCCTACTTGCAAGGAACTTATATTCTAATGGATGTATGTACACACACACACACACACACACACACACACACACACATATATATATATATACAGAGAGACATGCACATATGTATGGTATAAATATAAAGTTTACAAATGCATATATATGTATACAAAATAATCAAATAAGAGACATTTTGCGATGGATGGGATGGCACTAGTAATTGGGAAGATGAAGAAAGGCTTCACATAAAAGATGGTGTTTTAAAACTACATCTTAAAGGAAGAGAGGGACTCTGTGAGGTGGAGATAAAAAAGGGGAGAATTCCACGGGTGATAGACGTTACATACCAATCCCATCACTGCTGAATAGGATTTGCTGAGTGAGTTAGCTCAGGGTCAGAGCATGATAGCCTAAGGACAACATAAAAGGTGTACTGTAGATAGGAGTACCTCTTCATCAGTCAGTAACTTAGGACAGTGCTAACAAAGCCTGTTCCTATGGGACAGACTATAAACCAACCAGCATAATTATAAGTAATCTAATATGTAAAGTGGGGCCAGCCAGGTGGTTCAGTGGATAGAGCACCTGTGTCTGAAATCAGGAAGACTAATTTTCCTGAGTTCAAATCTGGCTTCAGACACTAGCTGTGCGATCCTGGAGAAGTTTCTTAATCCTGTTTGCCTCAGTTTTATCATCTGTAAAGTGGGCTGGAGAAGGAAATAGCAAACCACTCCAGTATCTTTGGCAAGAAAACTCCAGATGGGGTCATGAAGAGTCAGACATGACTGAAAAATGACTGAATAGCAACAACAATTTGGGAAGTTACAATTGTCTCAGGGAAGGGAGTACCCGCCCATTAGGAGAGGGTCTCTTAGAGTTTTGACAAACCACAGATATACCATGGGAGTAATGCAAGAGTGGCAGGGGACTGAGGCAAATTAATGCAGGAGTTTAATTTGGAGCCTCAGAAGACCTGCTTTTGATATTATGCTCCTTGGAAGTATAACACCCTGAGATCATGGCCTCTAGACCTTTGTAGATGTTGGATAGCTAATTTGGAGTTACCAAATGTTCGTCGCTAGCCATCTGCAGCTCCTCAATACCTTTTGCAGGTGGGGAAAGAGCTCATTGTGTTGCAATTGGAGAGGCTACTTCAGAGGGAGATAATTGCGGGAGACTGAAGTTAGTTGGATGATACTAGACTTACCCAAGTGACTAGTGCATGGTGGAACCCTTATCTATATAAAGTATATATTTCTGCATTGGTGAGCAGCAAGGCCAGCATGTTAGTTACTTAGAATTCATATGTGGGCGGCTAAGGTGGTACAGTGAATAGAACACCAGCCCTAGAGTCAGGAGGACCTGAGTTCAAATCCAGCCTCAGACACTTAACACAAAACTAGCCATGTGACCTTGGGCAAGTCACTTAACCCCAATTGCCCTCCAAAAAGAAAAAAAAAAGAACTCATATGGCCAATTAGAAAATTGAAGTAAAAGTGATGGGCAGAAAGAGTAGTTGGAAGTGATAAAAACTGACCCTGTGCAGCTTCACTCATCTGTTCACACGTGGGTCACTGAGACCAAAGGAGAGACTGCCTTGGTTTCACTGGATTTCTCCTAGAAAGCTTGGGACAATATTGATGGAAGATGAAGTAGCAGTAGTCAAGCTTCCTTGGAGGGATCAAATCCATTAATTTGGTTCCATGTATTATTTCAGCCTTCTATCACTTTCCCTTCTAGCACCTATCAGGATTCATCATGCAATAGATATGTGATGTATTTGTAAAACAGTCCATTCACTTGGAAAACATGATGGTCACTGAAGGATGTTAGGGAGGCAGGAGGGAAGTCAGACAGAAGCCAAGAATCAGGGGGTTGTATCTATGATGATAATAAAGTTGCCATCTAGCAGGGACTGTATTTGAGTATATGACTGTTTGGCCTCAAATCGTTGCATTTCAAGTTGAGTTTTATTTCTCTCAAGTTAATTCTTTGGAACAAAAGTTTGGCTCACATTGACTTTCAAAGAAATGATCATGTCAGGAATGGGTTATCAAATTCAACCATGTAATTTACCATCCAGCCATTTATAGACACCCGTAATTACAACCAACAAGGAGTCCAACAATGAAAAAAATACAAGTTGAAAAGAAGTATATGAAGCTCTCCATATTATATTACTCTGTGTCTGTGCCAGGTCATCCCTTTTTTTAAGAGAGTTCTCATTCTACAATGCAGGATGGCTTTATAGCCACTGGGAAGCAATGTTGTGGAAATAGCATCACTATAACATTGTGTTTGTCAGTAAGTTCTGGTGCAGAGACTAAAGTTTGAATCCTGGCTCACTGACATGACATTTGAGGCCCTCTCAATTTCCCTTCACTTCTTAGAGCCTCAGTTTCCCATTCTGTAAAATTCTATGGGTTATAATTTCGGAGAAATCAGAGGTCACTTCCCTCTCCCCTTTCAGATAATTATTGTTCTTTCCTAATTAGTAAAGATCTAAGGGACTGATTTTTGTCTTCTTTTAAAATGCAAATCTCGTGAGAGGTAGGACATGTAGTAAATATGATGTTGTATTAATTAATTCATAGCACAGGTAGGTAGTGCAGTGATAGAACAATGGGCCTGGAGTCAGGAAGACCTGAGTTCAAATCTAGCCTCTGACACTAGCTGTGTGACCCTGGGCAAGTCACTTAACCTTGTTTGCCTCAGTTTCCTCATCTATAAAATGAGTTGGAGAAGGGAATGGCAAACCACTGCAATATCTTTGCCAAGAAAACCCAGATGAGGTCATGAAAACAACTGAAAAATGACTTATATCAATTAATTACATCTTGGTGTAAACTTTTATTAGATTCCTTTCTGGGAAAAAGTTTTGGTGTAAGGAGAAACAGATAAGAGAAAACTAACTCAGTGCTTCATTGGAAAGAACACTGGCTGGCAATGGAGGAAAAAGACTTGGGTTCAAATCTCATGTCCTAGACCTCAGTTTCCTAACATCTCTTCCAGCTCTTCATTTATGATCCTTTAACACTGGACTTGTACATGGGATCAATGATGCGAGAATGGGGACTTCAGTGGGGGCCAGAGGACTGGTAGTGGTGGGAGACAGTCACAGAAAGGAAAGGTGGGAAGCATCAGAAACTAATGGACTACTCTGAGAGGAATTAGGCTGCAGTGAAGAAAGTGTTGTGCTTAAAATCAGGAAAACTCAGTTTAAATCCTACCCCAGGCATTTATTGTGTGCTCGTGGGTAATTTTTCTCATCCCTCACAAATTCAGTTTGTTCATCTGTAAAACAGGAATAGGAGTATTTGTACTGCCTACTGTAATGGACAATTAATGCCCTTTTGGGGACAGCCGCCGGCTAATAAAAGCACCCCCCCAAATATTAATTGGCTATGCCATCTTGTATTTGCGTTAATTGTCCATTACACTACTATATAAAGACTGTTGTGAGAGAAGTGTTTTTCAAACCATAAATTTCACTTCTTTGGGCCTCAGCTTCCTGGTAAAATGAGCATTATAGACTAGATTAACTCTATGGCTTGAAATCTTATAGGGTATGATTTCAGAGACACAAGAAAGGTCACTGCCTATACTGTCCCCTTCCAACCCCCACTTCCTAAATCATTACTAGTATCTATTTAATTGGTAAAAATCTAAGAGAGCTATTTATTGTCAAAGACTAGCACAGGGCATCTAGGTATCACAATGGATAGGGTGCTGGGCCTGGAGTAAAAAAGACCCAGGTTCCAATTTGTCCTTGAATATTTACTAGCTGCATGACTGTGGGCAAGTTACTTAACCTCTGTTAAGAGGAAACCTTCAGTTTCCTCCAAATGGAGCTAATAATAACACCTACTTCCCAGAATTGTGAGAGGCTAATGACACAGTGTTTATAAAATGCTCTGCAAACCTTAAAGCACTATGTTTCCGTTAGTTTTTCAGTCATGTTTGACTCTTTGTGACCCCATTTGGGGTTTTCTTGGCACAGATCCTGGAGTGGTTTGCCATTTCCTTCTCCAGCTCATTTTATAGATGGGGAAACCGAGGCAAATAGGGTTAAGTGACTTGCCCAGGGTCACAAGCTAGTAAGTGTCTGAGGCTGGATTTGAATGCAGGTCTTTCTGACTCTAGGCTCAGTGCTTTTAACTACTCTCTCCTCTAGCTGCCCTGAGTACTATAGACTGTCTAGCTACAGATGCTAGCTGTTATGAGTTCTTGCTTCCTAATTTTGCCCCAGGCTGGTCCTGCTAGAATTTAAATATGGCAATGGAAAAGACGCTCAGCTAAAAAGGTGATGCATTGTCTAATCCAGGGATAATATGCTCATTTTATTTTATTTTATTTTTTGCTTTTCAGAGAGGGGAATGCATGGCAGTTGGGGTTAAGTGACTTGCCCAAGGTCACATGGCTAGTTTTGTGTTAAGTGTCTGAGGTCAGATTTGAACTCAGGTCCTCCTGACTCCAGGGCTGATGCGCTATCTACTGTGGCACTTAGCCAGCCCTAGTAGTGTGCTCATTTTAAATCCTTAGAAATCTATAGTTGAGAAGAAAGAAATTGGTAACAATCAATCTTTATGCTCAGCTGAAAAGGAAGTCATATGTCTTTGAAGTTCATAAATGCAATGGTTAATTTAGGTAACTTCAGATTTATTTATTTATTGAGATAAGACTCAGAAATTAAAAGTTAATAGACATATCCCTCCAACTATTCACAGGCTTGCATTCAATCTCCTCATTTGTATTTGATGCTGAGCTCTCTGATAGGGAAAATAAAAAAAAATCATTAGATAAGAATCATCCACAAATTTGAAATTGAACAGTTCTACTGAGGTACTTGTGACTTGGCTTGTATGACTATGGACGTAAGTGCGTGCTTAGCATTCTATCATGTTTATTCTTCATTGGTCTTTCTACAACATTTTACGTTTGTTTTCCATTCCCAGAATAATGTGGGTGGACATTTACAAGGGCAACTTAGTCAATGTTTATTCCTTTCCATAACTAATGCCTTGTCATATCGATTTAGAAATGGAACAGAACCAAACTGCATAATTTGGGGGAAGTTAGATTATAGCTTGTTGGGAAATTTGTAGTTGATACTCAAGGATAAGTTTTTATGAGTGAAACACTTTAAGATGAGGTTGGTGGAAAAACAATGTTACAGCTGGAGCAGAAGAGTCAATGATCAAGGAAAAGTGAATGAAGCTTGATCACACCAAGAAATCTTCAGATTCCTCTGTGACTGCCATTGTTGTTATGGAAGTGATGCTTGGTTGGTTTGATTCATTTAAGAGATTATGGGTGAAGGAAATTGGAACAGATAAATACATAGTTGAAGCTATTTGGGGAAATACATTTTTTGAAAGAGAAAGGAAAGTGAAATGGTTTAGGGGAAAAGGCTTTAATTTTGAAACCTTACTCTGACATCTACCTGTATGACTCTGGGCAAATAACTTCTCTTTCTCTGGAGAAACCTCAGTCTCTTCATCTGTCGAGTAAAAGGGTTAGACTAGTTGGCCCCTTCAATCTCTGAATCTGGGATCTGATGACTAAGATTCCCTTTGGTCCTTACCCTTTAATTCTATGGAAGTTGACTTGTGTATATTCACACAACTATAAATTATTCATATTATTTTTGTTTGTTATCTCAAAATATAATGTTAGAAATTATTTTGTGGTACCATGGAATATTAGAGCTGGAAAGTACATTAAAAGTAATCTTTTTAAAAAACGTATTTTGTTTTTAATTTATGAAATAAGAAGTCATCTTTTCTAACTCCTTTATCTTATAGATGAGGAAAATAGTATTTGGAGAGGGCAAGAGATTTATTCAAAGTTATGCACAGTCATTGTCTGAGTTGGAACTTGAACTTGCATCTATTGAATCACATTGTAGAGCTCTTTAAATGATATATTAGCAATATGTAAATATATTTATATGCATACACATGCATATATATGCATATTTTAACAATTGTTTTGACAAAGCACCCTGTTTTGACAACAATTTCAACATTCACTAAGTAATATGAATGTCAGTCTATACTGATTGAGAGAATACCAACAATAAAGAAATTACAGATCTTTGAAATGATGAAGGAAGCATTTAATGATTTTTTTTAAACTGTAAATATAAAGACATCACCAATGTTCTTGATTCAGTTTGCCATTAAACCATAAACAGAATGAATTGCTAAGGACAAAAAAGTATATTAACTAATTCAAAAGAATCCATTGACAATATATGCATCTATTTTAATATATATTGAAGGACAAAATAGCTATTTATGTTTTCTCTTGGATACTTTGAGTAAAATGCTTCATTTACATATTTGAATTTGTTTGGTCTTTAAAAATTATTTTACTCAATGTTTTGCATACTTTTATTTTCTTTTTTTAGTCAAGGCTACAAAAACTTCAGAGAAATCTAGTAATATATCTCTATAGAAGAAAAAAGTGTTGATTTTCCTGATTAGTATTAGTATCAGCAATTAATTAGCATCAGAGAAAGGCCTTCAAAGCTTTTGGTGGATTTTCTGTACAAGGACATGTGTCAAAGAGTCACAGGATCATAGTATCATGGATTTAGAAAGGCCACCTAATCTAATCCCCTCATTTTACAAAAGAGGAAACTGAGATCCAGAAAGGTTAACTTACTTTTCTTTTAATCATCCAACCAATTGCCAAGCAAATATTAAGCCCCTAGCAGACATGGTACTAGGAGATAAGTATATAAATACAAAACATTCCTGCTCTTAAGGATCTTAACTTGCCTTTCCTTTATTATTGTCTTCTACTCCAGCCATAACATTGCTTTTCCACCAAACACTCTCTTAAAGTGTTTCATTCATAAAAGGATATTAACACATGATCTTTGATTATAAGATTAGCAGAGGAAAAGGCAAGGATGGGTTCTAAACCATACTGGTGGTAAGAGTGCTTACTTTGATGAGATCATAGACCACTGAAGTATTTATTAAGGAAAGGATTTTGAGTTGATCATAATAAAAATACATAGGTAAGTAGTACTGGATGGATGCTATTAATATATAGTGGGAGTGGATTAATGAGGCTAGCCTTGATCAGTTCTCTCCCTTCCCCTGCCCCTGACTGATTTAATGATTTAATAACAGGAAGTAAGAGGTAGGTAACAAGCAATGAGGTGTTAAGAGTTTACATAAAATATACAAAAGGATTTATACCTTTTCCTACTCTTTTATTAAAAATGAAAAAGTTCTTTGGGACAAACTTGATAGAATTAAAGAGCAACTTGATGTTGGCTAGCAAAAGATTGTCTATGCCCTTGGTAGTTTTTCAAAAGCAAGTTTGACAGCTCTGGAAGACCATCAAAATAGGAGACATCTGGGATGCATAACCCTTGAGAGCAAAAGAGTGCCAGCTTTGGAGGAAGACCATAACTTTTGGGAGACAATTATTCTTTGCCTTTTCTCTTGTGCATCTACCAGAGGGCATCAGAGGTGGAAATTTCTCTTTCCTCCTATTCCTTACTACCTTTCTCCTCCCATATCTTCTTGGACAAAACATCTCTTTGAAGAACTACTTTCTCAGTAAGGGATATTGTATCAAACAGGGATCAAGGGAAAAAAGAGTTGAGACAGGTGACATCCTTTAGGAGTTTGCTCTCTCCTAGCAGAGAAGAGAGTCAGCTATGGATTCATTACAGAGTTGACCCTGGTAGGTGGAAGTCAAGCTCTGTAGGACAGCAGATTCAAGGAGTTCAGATGATAGACCTGTCTAGCAGAGCTGCTACATCCTCTGGGGAAGGGTGGTGGTGGTAGTAGAGAAGTGTGAGGACACCATGAGAATAGAAAGTACACTGTGGCCATGGCAGTGTTAGACCGACTATTGCTATAACCATTTGATTGCTCTCCTTGCCTCAAGTCTCTCCTAGTTCATCCTCTACTCAGTTGTCAAATTGATCTTCCTAAAGCTCAGATTTGACCATACAAGTCCCCTCTCCTCCCCCATTCCCTTTCCATTAAACAAGTTCTAGAGCCTCTCTATCATCTCCAGGATCAAATAGAAAATCCTCTAAATTTGGAGTTCAAAGTCTCTTATAATCTAATCCCTCCCCACCTTTTCAGTGTTCTTACACCTTTCTCCCCTCCATGTATGCTATGATATAGGGACATTGCCTTCCTCCTGTTCGTCACAAGATAATCTTTCTCTTTATTTCATGGATATTCACTGTCTGTCTCTGGTGCCTGGAATTCTTCTTTCCCATCTCTGTCTCCAGACTTCCTTGGCTTCTATTAAGTCCTACCTAAAATCTCCCCTTATACAGGAAACCTTTCCCCATTTTCCTGTCTATTAGTGACTCTCCTCCATTAATTATGCCCAATTTATCCTTTATACATCTTGTTTGGATGTAACTGTTTTCATGTTGTCTCCCCATTAGACCCTGAGTTCCTGGAGAGCAAGGATTGTTTTTGTTGTTATTATTTTCCCAGGGTTTAGCAGAGTGCCTGAAACATAGTAGGTATGCAATAATTTCTTGTTGACCGAATGATTACATGAATAAGTTGCCTTAGCTAAGTATGTTTCCTCTGTGTGTGCCTAGCTATCAGTGTATTTATTCTACATTTATATGAACTTTTCACTGACAATATTTTTAGTCAGGTTGGATTATTTTCTAGGTATAAGTATATAGGAGAAGATTTTGTTATTATTCTTTTTACCTTGTCACCTTAGTAAATGTCTTCTACGTATGTGACCCTTGCCACGGCTTTTAGCCTCTCTGAGCCTCAGTTTCCTCACCTGTAAAATGAGGTATTTGTATTCTGTGGCTTATAAAAGATCCTGATTTAACCTTTTACACTTAGCTAAACTGGACTATTGTTGGACTATTAGAGGTAGTTAGGGGTTCATAAGCTATACTTTTAGGAGTGTGGACTCCTAAAGTTCCTTGAACCCTGAGTAGCAATTGCCCTTCATAAGGACCCAAACTTCTAGCTGGGAATGCTGAATTGGGGTGTGACAGATAGGTGGCCCAGTAGAGGAGCTACAGAGGTGCCTTGTGGAGTAGTGAAAGTGTAATATTTCTTTCAATTCTGCCCATGGTTGGGTTCTTTATGGAACCTACTATGAGCTAAGGCTGAGGGTCTCCTGTGGTATAGGCTAAAGCAAAGTATACAGGAGATGGAGATGGATATGGTGAACTCCATAATGAGTGGGGTTACAAGCATTCATCAACCATACAAAGCTTAGGAGTAGGGGTACTATATCAGAGATATTATAGCTACTAAACTAAGGGGATAGAGTTAAACCACACCAAAGAGTGGGGTTACAGGAGTCTGAGCAGAAGGCAAGGAGATGCAAGAAGAGGAGCCAGTACTGAGAGAAGGAGGAAGTTTCAAATTTAGCCTGTTAGACAGCCTGTTAGCATCTTGGAAAGTGTACCTTGTGGTATATGTATATAGTATTCCAAAAGTCTTAGTGCAGTTTTAAACTATTACAGTTTAGCTGCACTAAGACTTTTGGTACAGCCTATACATACATTACACATACATACCTACATGCACACACATATATACATATATACACACACACACACACACACACACACACACATACGTTGCAATATCTAGTTATACATCTGTGTATGTTTATATCTGGATATATGAGACTACCCTTGCCTTTCTGCTTCCCTTGAATGAGTTTCAGTTGGTCCACTCCTTACTACCATTAACATTACATTCAAGGGAAGTGGGCATTTCTAAGAGGTAAAGCAATTAAAAGCTATGAGATATACACAAACAGTTTTGGCGTGCACTGGAATCATTCAAGTTGTAAATGTAAAAATGTTGCTATTGTTGGGGACTTATTTTATAAGTTTTAAATAGATAGGAATAGGAGCTAAGCCTATCATTTCATTGACAGATGAGGAAATTCCCTTTACCAATGAAATTCCTCTGTAATTTATAGTCTTACCTACTTATGTAGGGCAGTGATATTATATAGAAATGTATTCCTGCTAGTTGCATATTGGTTTAGAAACCCACAAATTAACATAATCTATGTTGTAATTTATTTTTATTTATTTTATTAAACATTTCCCAATTACATTTCAGTCTAGTTGGGTAAAGCACCCCTTTTTATCCGAGTTTGAATGTCTGGCTTAGAAGTCTTAGAGGTTATGATTTGCTCAGGACCACACCATTAACTTGTATTAGATTATGAACTTGAAGCCAAGTCATTTTTTTCTGAGGCTTTTTCTCTCTTTCTAGTATGTTATGTTCCTTCTCCTGTAGTGACCTACTGTCATTTTCTCTTGATCACATTTGGCTACTATGTTGGGCATGCTTCCAGTGCTGTTTCTTCTCTTGCAGTGATTCTAGAAGTGTTTGTGTTGAGACATATAGACATTCAAACCTACGTAAGCTTATGTTCAGTCCTACAGAGTTTGTTTCCCAAGCCAGAAAATTTTAAATGAATTCTTCCAGTGAGCAGTGGTTCATGATGATTTTCAATTCCCTGAAACCTAGCACCTAAGAACACATTCAACTTTTTTCACATTCATTCTCTTTATTCTTTCATATTTATATGCCGTCAGACAGCAAATCAAAATGCCTTTAACATTTCCATGGACTTCAAACTTACGTGTGGTGAGAGCACAGCATCCATGTTTCAATGGATAAAGCTTAGACAAGAGCAGTGGGTTTGGAATCAGCAGACTGGTCTCTGTTCCTTGCTTCTTGTCTAATATTGGGCAAGTCTCTTTGTTGCTTTTGTAAAATTAGGATTTTAGATTAGGTGAACTGAATGGTCTCTTCTAGCTTGAGATGCTATAATAATACTAATAATTGTTGATGTTTATGTAGAGCTTTAAGATCTGTGAAATATTTTTAACAAATGTTATCTCATTTTGGTCTCACAACAATCCTGGGAGGTAGGTACGATTTTGCAGACAAGGTAAGTGAGACTTAGAGAGGGTAAGTCAGTTTCTTATTCAGTCATGTCAGTTGTGGCTGACTTTTCATGGTCCTATTTGGGGTTTTCTTGGCAAAGACCCTGGAGTGGTTTGCCATTTCCTTCTCCAGCTCATTTTCACAAAAAGAAGAAACAGAGACCAACAGGGTTAAGTGACTTACCTAGAGTAGGACAGTTAGTAAATGTCTGAAGCTGGATTTGAACACAGGTATTCCTGATACCAGGTAGGGCTCTCTATCCATAGAGCCACCTACTTGCCCTTCATATAAGTAATGGGTGTTTGTGGCAAGATTTGAATTCAAATAATTCTAATTCTATTGACTGCACTATGGGTTTATTATAAATGGAATATATCCTGAATATCAGGGTTGAACAATCTTTGTCAAGTAAGTGGGCAGATTTCTAACTGTGACTAACTGTGTGGACCCAGGCTCTCCAATTGGCTACAGCCTTTTAAACAAAACTGGGAGTGCCTTCAAAAGACCTTTGTCTGCCTTGACCTCTCTTTTCCATCGTTCCGCACTGCTAAAGATGACTGGTGAGAGACAGAGGGGAGAGTCCTTGGGCTCTCTTCCTCTGAGCCCTATCCATGGTCCTGTGAATATGGACTTTAGTACTTTGTCTTTTTCGTGTTTGCTGGTTTGTTTTAGGTGGAGGAGGTTCCTCGAGACTGTGAGAAGGAGGATTGAGGAGAGGATAATAGATTGGACAATGAAGAGGTTCATTCAGATCTTTGAAGAGAGTGGTTTTAGTTGAATAGTGAGTTGGGAAGCCAGATTTCAGAAACTTTAGAAGGGAATGAAATGAGAAGAGAGGCAGAGAAAATAGACAACTTTCTCAAGGAATTTCACCAGGAAAGAGTAAAGAGATATAGGATGCTAGCTAATGAGGTTGTCAAGTGAAGTATTCTTTTTTTCCTTTTTTTTTTTTTTTTTTTTTTTTTGTTTAAGGACAGGAGAAACATAAGCTTGTTTGTAGGTTGCAGGGAAGAAGCCAGCAGATTGAGAGAGATTAAAAATGGGAATGAAAGTATAAATGATAATGGAGGTGATCTGAGAGCATGGGATCAAAGGTGCTTTGAGAAGGGTTGGCTTTGGCAAGGAGAAGGGGCTGCTTCTTCAATCAAGAACAGAGTGAAGGATTTAGGTAATATTGGATAGGGAGCCATCTTTGGAATTAGAGAGAGCCTAAGTTTAAGCAATGACTTTGACATACATGAGTTATGAGTTCCCAGGCAAGTCACAACTTCTCATTGCTCTCTGACAACTCTCTAAGACTCTTAGTTGCAGAGAAGGTGTCCTATTTCAGGGAAATTATAGGCCTTTTTTAATACCATAGGCAGATGATTTCTATTAGCATAACTAATGGGAAAGGTTTCCATGATCTGTTAAAGAATTTATGTAGAGTGGTCTCTGCATTTCTGCTTATACTTCTATGAAGAAAACCTCATTGTAAGGCCTGCTTATACTGAATTTGGTCTTTAAGTTTGGACACTTCCACCAAAGTGGGCTTTTGTCCAGGCATAATGCAAGATTTAAATGTAACTGCTTGCCATCCCCATCCCTTTGAATCATTGAGCCTGCTGCCCTATGGGATTGAGTCTGGTCACACTGGCCTTGTCCGTAGTTCCCCAGAACCCAAAACAGCAATGTTTTCTCTTTGTAATGTTTACAGAGCCAGGAGATCAAATTGTTTTTCTAATCAACTACATTTTAGATGATTTTCTGTACAATTTCTTTCTTTTAAAAACACAGAGTTATTTTTATTTCATACACTCTGTCAGGGAACATGCTAAGTGAGGTTGAGCAGTCTCAGGGCTGACTACTGTGGCAATGCTAGGAATATATAAATAGCTTGGAAGTGTTTTATCAGTTGAACCCTCACTGTTTCATATTTCATATGCCTGCTGTCATCCATAAGAAAGTCTTGTAAGGTGCTTGTGAGTGAACTTGACCTAGTTTGATAATATCTGGGGGGAAAACAAGCAGTGTTGTAGTCTAAGGACTAATGAATGAAAGCTTCTTGTCACCGGCAGGGACAAAATTTTTTTGCTAAATTATCAACAATAGTCATTTGGACTAGAATGCATGAGAGCAAGTAATTGAAATTAGTCTGGTTTAGTAAACTGGAGCCAGAGTGTGAAAGGTTTGAAATGTCAAACAAAAGAATGTATATTTTATCCTAGAAGAATAGGGTTCTACTAAGACTTTGGAGCAGGAGAGAGACATGGTGTAGATTATACTTTAGAAAGATTATTTTGATAGTTGTGTGGCAGATGGATGGAATAGAGGAGATACTGGAAGCAAGAAGGCTATTGTGATAGTCTAAAATAATGATGATAAATAATGGCCTGAGGTAGGGGCGGCTAGGTGGCGCAGTGAGTAGAGTGTCAGCCCTGGAGTCAGAAGGACCTGAGTTCAGATCCGGTCTCAGACACTTAAAGTACACACAAACAAAAAAACCTAGCCGTGTGACCTTGGTCAAGTTACTTAACCCCAATTGCCCTCCAAAAAGCAAAATAAAATAAAATAAAATAATGGCCTGAGGTAAGATGATGTACCCAGTCCATAGATACAACACTTGCCTAGGTCATTAATGATCTGCTTGTTAGTGAAATTAAAGCACATTATTCCATTCTGATATTTTTCTCTCCTTCTATATCAACGTCATATAATAAGGTTGTTTTTGAATTAAAAAAACTCATAATTTGCACAACATGCATATAATAATAATAATAATAATGATAATGATAATAACTGGTGTTTAAATAGGACTTTTAAAGAAAGTCCTTTACAAAGCACTTACATATATTATCTCATCTGAGCCTCCCAACAAATCTGTGAGGTAAGTACTCTTATTATTCTCATTTTACACTTGAGGAAACTGAGGCAAACAGATAAAGTAACTTGCCCAAAGTCACATAGTCAATAAATATTAGCCAAGATTTGAACTCTATTCTTCTGACCCTCCAAAGTCAGTGTTCTTACTTTTTTACCATGTTGCCTTTTAATTATTGTATGTATGCTATAAAACAGAATGTTTTTCTTAGATAACTTTAAAAAACCCAGACATTTTTTCTACTTGAATTATTCTGGTATTTCAAATGCATTTCTTTCCTATATTGGCTCTAGAATTCTGAATATAGACCTTTCTTCTGTGAGCTTTATCATGAGAGAGTTAATAGATGATACACCAGCCTCCTGTATTGATATTTGGGACCATCATTGTCAAAAAGTCTTTTTAACTTTTACTAGTATCTATAATCTGCATTGCAGACCTTGTAGGGATTCTCTTTGAGGTGTAATATGAAGCCTACTGTATATACACTAACTCACTCTAATATTACCATTTGGGTATTTCAGGTATGGCATAATAGTTGTTATTCTGCCAAAGAAACTGCACTGATGTTTATCAAAATGAATCTTGGGTAGACATAGCAGACTTTTTATCAGTTACTATAGAGAACAAAAATTCTGATTCAGTTGTGTGCATTCTTCACTGAAAGCAAAAAAATTTTCCTGCAGGTGGATGAGGTAAATTTTTAGGATTTTTATTTTTGATTCCCAAACTTAAAATATTTATTAAGCAAACAATAGGGAAGTTCAGAATTTGTATAAAGTTAAAAGGCTTGGCGAAGAGAGTCTCAAATCCAGGTCAAATGGTATGCTAGTTTTTTAGAAGAGGGCAACAGAAGGTTAAAAACATTATTATTATCAATAAATGCTAATATAACACCATCGATGGACCTATCTTTAATATTAAGACAAGAAAGAAGATTTGGGAAAATAGAGCTTTAATTGCCTATCTGTTGGGCAGAGCCAAGATGGCAGAGTAAAAGCAGGAACTTGCTTAAGCTCTCGCTCCAACCACCTGCAATAGCTGTAAAATATGATTCTAAACAAATTTTAGAGCTACAGAAATCACAAAGTGACAGAGAGAAACAAAGCTCCTGCTGAAGGCAATTGGCAGGTCATCAGGAAAGGTCTATTGCACTGAGCTGGGAGCCAGATGCAGTCCCACATTAGCTGTATGGGCCCAGACCCAGGGTGGCTCCAACCAGTGGCACAGACTGGCTGAATCAGACTCCAGGAGAATGAATCACTGGCAGCTTTGGCAGTTCCCAGAATTCTCAACCTATTAACACCAACAAGAAAGCAAAAGGTCAGTAGGGAACTCTGTTGATCCATGGTGAGAGAAGAAAGGGGTCCAGGCCCTGCCCCCAGGGCAGCAGAGGCGACTATGGCTGCTGCTGCTTCTGGCTCCTGGCCTACAGATCATAGGGGGACCAAGTGACTGTCCAGAGAGCATTTGCAGGAATCTCTCTGCTGGCACTGAGGCAGGATTCTCTTGCTTTGCCCTGCTTGGATCTGGGTTGCTGTCTTGGGTGGTGGTCCTGGGGTGAGGAGTGGTGGTATGGCAGAGTTTCTTGAGGCTGTGGAGAGAAAGTCTAACTCACAGTTCTGAGGCAGGTGCCTGGAAAAAAAAAAAAAAACTCTTGACAACAGTTGCATAAAACCCCAGAAATCTGGGACATAGCACTCTCCACTCTGGAAGCAGAGGTTCTACCATGCAAAGAGCTCAAAAGTCAAATAATTGACTGGCAATATGAGTAAACAGAGAAAATGCAATCAGACTATAGAATCCTTTTTTTTCAGGACAAAGAGGATCAAAACATATAACCAGAACAAGACAATAATGTCAAAACACCTACATCAAAAGCCTCCAAGAAAAATATGAACTTATTGCAGGCCATGGAGGAGCTCAAGAAGGATTTTAAAAATTTAGTAAGAGATGTAGAGGAACAATTGGGAAGAGAAATGAGAATGATGCAAGAAAATAATGAAAAAACAGGTCAACAGCCTGACTGAAGAAAATAACAGCTTAAAAAATAGACTAACTCAAATGGCAAAAGAGGTCCAAAAAGCCAATGAGGAGAAGAATGTCTTAAAAAGCACAATTGGGGGGCGGCTAGGTGGCGCAGTGAATAGAGCACCGGCCCTGGAATCGGAAGGACCTGAGTTCAGAGCTGGCCTCCGACACCTAATCCGCACAAACAAAAACCTAGTCGTGTAACCTTGGGTAAGTTACTTAACCCCAATTGCCCTAAAGGGGCAGCTAGGTGGCGCAGTGAGTAAGAACGCCGGCCTCGGAGTTTGGATGACCTGAGATCAGATCCGGCCTCAGAAAATGAGCACCCACGCATAAATCAAATGACTAGCCGTGTAACCTTGAGCAAGTTACTTAACCCCAATTGCTTTAAAAAAAAAAAAAGCACAATTGGTCAGATGGAAAAGGAATTTCAAAAATTCGCTGAAGAGAATAATTCCTTCAAAATTAGATTGGAGCAAATGGAAGTTAATGGCTTTATGAGAAATCAAGATCCTATAAAATGGATCCAAACATATGAAAATATAAAAGGCAATGTGAAATATCTTATTGGAAAAATCACTGACCTGGAAAATAGATCCAGGAGAGATAATTTAAAATTATTGGACTACCTGAAATCCATGATAAAAAAAAGCCTAGACATCATGTTTCAAGAAATTCTCAAGGAAAATTTCCTATCTATAGTTTCCCACCCCCCAAGTACATATAGACTATATAGACTATTCTCTTAGAGGATTAACAAAGGACAGTTTCTAATCCTAATTTAACTTCCTTCTGCCATCTTAGTATTCTCTTGAAAGTTCCCTTATGAATGTAGGTGGGACTCAAAGGAGGTGGAAATACATTTTAATGTTAGTCTAAGCCAAGTTGACAAGAATCTTAAATATCATCTAGTCTAATATTTTTATTTTACACATGAGGAAACTGAGCTCCAGAGAGATTAAAAGATTTGTCCACGGTCACTCAAGTACTAAATAGGAGGGGGAGAGACAGAATCTGAACCTGGGGCCTCCACTAAACTCTCCCAAAATAGACAATGTAGTCAAAAGCAAATATAAGTGACTTGTAATTTTCCAGGGTTTTGGATTATGTAGAACACTGCTTTAACCTTTAGCACAGAAAATAGAAGTCAATCTTTTTTTTTTTAGAATGTTACCTTCTATAGATGTTATTTTTCAAACAATATTTTAGTTTTTTCAAATTACATTAAAACAATTTTTAACATTAAAAAAACCTTTGCATTCCAAATTCTATGCCTTCTTCCCTTCCTCCTCTCCCCCCTCCCTAAGATGGTAAGCAATCAGATATAGGTTATATATAGGAAATCATGCAAAACATTTTCATATTAGTCATTTTGTACAAGAAGACTCAAATAAAAAAAGATTAAAGTGGGGAGGCTAGGTGGTGCAGTGAGTAAGAGCGCTGCAGTGACTAAGAGCTCTGGCCCCAGAGTCAGGAGGACCTGGGATCAGTTCCAGCCTCAGATACTTAACATCCACACAAAAAAGTTGGCCAGTTTTGCTTGGGCAAGTTACTTAACCCCAATTGCTTTATAAAAAAAGATTGAAGGAAAGAAAAAAAGAAAGTAAAATATAACATGCATTCTGTTTGTATTCAGACAATATCAGTTCTTACTCTGGAGGCAGATAGCAGGCTTCATCATGAGTCCTTTGGGATTGTCTTGGATCATCACTCTCATCATGCTGAGAATAGTTGTCATTCACAATTCTTCATCATACAATATTGTTATTACTGTATATAATGTTCACCTGGTTTTGCTCACCTCATCAGTTCATGTAAGTCCAGGTTTTTCTAAAATCATCCTGCTTGTCATTTCTTATTGCATAATAATATTCCATCACAATCATATGCCACAAAAAAATATACCTCAGCCTGTTTAGCCACTCTCCATTTGATGGGCACCCCTGAAATTTCCAATTTTTAGTCATCATAAAAAGAGATACTATGAATATTTTTGTACAGACAGATCTTTTTTCCTTTTTTTGATCTCTTTGGGATATAGACCTAGCAGTCAATATATATAGAGATCTATCTATCTATCTATCTATCTATCTATCTATCTATCTATCTATCTATAGATCTATATATAGAGAGATATATCTATCTATCTATCTACCTATATATATATATATATATATATATATATATATATATATATATATCTCCATACCCTGGATCACAGGGTATGCACAGTTTTATAATGCTTTGGGCGTTCCAAATTGTTCTCTAGAACAGTTGGATCACTTCACAACTCCACACAATAGTGCATTAGTGTCCCAGTTTTCCCACATCACTCCAACTAGATGTTATTTTTCATGGTGTTTAACATGTTCCTTTGGTTACTATTCATGATTCACTCAGTTATTTTTCTTGTTTCAATCTTCCTACTTTTCAGTAAATTTAAATGGTCACATTTTACATTTTAAAATAGTTTTTTAATCAGTGAAGCCAAGCAGTCAGAAAAGGTGAAATTAGCATTCCCAACCTTTACTCTACAGACAACAGTTTCAATCTCTATCCATCTCATTAAGTATACATTGAGCACTTGCTATGTGACAAGCATTACACTAGACCCCACAGTGGAATCAAAATCAGTAGGGATACGTAAGATCTGACTGCTGCCATCACAAAACAATCTCCTGTTGGTCCCATTGGACCTGGAAGCATGGTGGTCCAAAGTGAATCAAACAATGCCTTGGTAGGGCATGCCATAAGAGTAAGACTGAGATATTTCTGCCAAATGCACAGGATGGGGAGGAGTGTTGGGGAAATTGGTATTCACATCCAAAATCTACCTTGAATAAATGGTGTGATACTCCCCATTCTCGTCTCTATTCTACTATGCTTCTAACCTTGACATCCTTATTGATGGATTGGGATAACCTACAGATTTGTAGTTCAACAAATAGACTATTGTCAAGGAAGAAAATTTTCATTTGGGCTTGTCTCCACTTGATGATGATACAATTTCAAACTTCATAATTCTTAAATGACTCTTAAAATGTACTTACCTTGTGAGCTATATTATAGCTAATGCCCAAGTCACTCTTTCCTAGCAGTTTAAGCAACCAGGTAGTTGCACTGAGTCTTTCTTAAGGTATTTGAAGCAACCAGCATGGTGAAGTGCTTTGTGAGTATGTGATGTAAGGATTGGTTGAGGATTTGGGGATGTTTAGCTTTGAGAAGAGAAAATATATGTGTGTGTGTGTGTGTGTGTGTGTGTGTGTGTGTGTGTGTGTGTGTGTGTGTGTGTGTGTGTGTAATGCATGAAAACCATTAAACAGTTGAAGGTTTATCTCTTGGAAGAGGAATTATGTTCTGTTTGACACCAGAGGTGAGAGCCAAGAACAATGAGTTGAAGTGGCAAAGATAAAAATTTAGGCTAAATGTAAGGTAATAACTTCCTATCAATTAAAACTATTCCAAAGTGGAATTCATTGCCTTTGGAGGTAGTGGAGCCCTCTCACTAGAAGGTGAATGGCACTTGCCAGATGTATCGGACAGAAGATTCTTCTGCCAATAATGATTTGGATTAGATAATATCTAAATTCCCTTCCAACTCTGAGATTATGTGATTCTTAATTGAGCAGATTACAAATACTTGTTCTATCTTAACACTGCCTTTATTGAATATCAAGAACCAAAAATGAACATGATGTTTCTTTAGTTCATTTAATTAATTTCTATTCAATGAGTATTGTTGGAGTGCATGTGCAATGTAGTATAGTACAAAGAATGTGTCTCTGAAGTCAGAAGACCTAGGTTCAAATCCTGTCTCTGATGTTCCTTGTACTATAACTCTGGGGAGTCACTCAACTTCCCCAGGCCCTCATTTCCTCATTTGTCAAATGAGGAGGTTGAACTAGATGGCATCTGAAGTCCATTCTCATTTTAAATCTATGATCCTATTTAATGTCTACTATGTGACACATACACACACACACACACACACACACACACACGGTGTTGGCTATACAATGATGAAAATGGAGCAACCTCTGCCCTCATGGAGTTTATATTTTTGCATCACATATGCATAAAATAATTTTTCCCCTTTTTTGTCTTTTTGGAGAGAGGAAGGTAGGGCAATTGGGGTTAAGTGACTTGTTCAAGGTCACACACCTAGTAAGTGTTAAATGTCTAAGGTCAGATTTGAACTCGGGTATTCTTGACTCCAGGGGGCCAGTGCTCTATTCACTGTGCCACCTAGCTGCCCCTGCATATAAGAAAATATGAAATAGATGAACAGCTATTTGGGGGAAGGAGACACCAAGAACTTGGGGGAATAGTATTAGGAAGGTCCTATTATAGACATGGCACTTTAGTCGAGCTCTGAAGGGAGCGAGGGATTCCAAGAAGCAGAGGTGAGGCGAGAGCACACTCCATGCACATGGGACAACCTATACAAAGGCCCAGAGGTGGGAGATAGATTGTGTGTGGGGAACAGCAAGTAGAATGGTGTGACTGGAACAAGGAGTGAGAAGAATTACTATGAAATCAGTTTAGAAAGATAGGTTGGAGTCAAAGTGTGAAGAGATGTCTCCCTTTCTTTTAGGCCTCAAAAGATGCTATATTTGGATAAGCAAGAGAACGCGGTTAATGACCCCCATATTACCCTCCTAGTTCCAGGATTTAGGGTTTGGGCTGAGTCAGGAAGACTTGAGATCCTGGTATCATACTTATTAGATGGGTGAGCCTGATCAAGTCCCTGATTGCTTCTGTTTCTTCATTTTTAAACTAGGAGGATGATAAAAGCACCCATCTTCCAAGGTAGTTGTAAGAATTCAGACCAGATAATATCTGTAAAGTGCTTAGCAAAGTGCCTCACACATGTTAGGCACTTGCTAAAATCCTTGTTTCCTTCTGTCCAATTGAGGCTTCATGTATTTGAGTGTCCAATTCATCAGCATCCTCATCTAAAGTTAGATAATAAGTAGAAAGAAGAAATTGGACTGCCCCTCCACATGCCTGCTAAAGTCTTCCTCAAAGCCATTTAAATTGGAGTGTTTTTCTCCTCAGAGTACATTTTGTAAAGGATAGCAGATTTATTGTTCAGATGACCTGATCTTTTTCACAGTTGGGTCAAAATCAGCCAATTTTTGCGTAACGCTAAACAATTTAGGGTAACATGTCCTGCAGTTACTACAAATTATATAACTCAAATATTAGCTCTATTAGAACAAGTCTTCTTGGAAAACATATGAATTATCTGTAAGACTGCAGGTCTCAGCAGGATCATAAGAAAAAATGATTGATGATCGGTATTTAGGAATCAACATTCTGGTTTTGCAATCTCTGATGTGTTATTTTTATTAATACAATTAAGCTTGTTTCACTTTGGTCCTTCTGTTGCTTGAGGCTGGAATTTTGAAGCAATTCTCATTCATCTATCTTAAAGTATATTCCCTTTCAGAGAAAATGGCTGATACAAATGGATATTTATTGTTTTCCTAATTTTGTAATTTCAGGAGCTGGTTTGATGTTTAGTACCTCGAGCTAAAAGTCTTTTTTGTAACTCATGCTTTCTTGAATTTACACACAGCTAATAGAATGTAAATAACATTCTCCTGTCAATGATTTAATTTTAATTCTACAAGCCTTCTCATTATCGGACCATTAAACCACTCACTATATATGAATGATGGAAAAATATTTTTTATCTTTGGATAATTTGCTAACTATGATTCCCATACTAATTAATCCTTAATTTTACAACCTGATGGTTATTACAAAAGCATCTTGTCTTTAAGGATAGATAGTAGATTAGGAATAAGTTTAGCTGGCACAATTTATATAGTTTGATCTAGGCTGGAATTGAAATGCAGGTTTATCATATATTAAGGCTATAGATTAAGCATCAGAACAGATTTTTAATGCCCCTCCACTTTACAAAAGAAAAAAATTGAGACCTAGAAAGGTTGAACCCAGAGATATTTGAAAGATCATGCAAAATGGGAGCAGGGCTACCAAAATGGAGAAGGTAAAACTTGTCCCAATTTACAAAAAAAAAAAAGCTAAAAGAATGGTCTGTACACTACAAGCCAGTGAGTTTGACTTAAATTCCTGAAAAAGTCCTAAAGTTGATCATTAAAATGATAAAAAGGGAAGTAAAGAGCCAACACAACTTTAATCACTTACCCAACAAACACAAAATAAACCATGCCAGATTATCCTCATTTCCTTTTTGGACAGAATTACTGAAGTGGTATATGAGAGTGCTGTTGATTGAATTTATCCACATTTTTGCAAAGCTTTTGATAACCTATTTAGTAATATTCTTATGGAGAAGATGGAGAGATACAGATTAGTTATAATCAGATGGATTTAAAACTGTTTGGATGGCTTGACTCAAAGAGTAGCTTTTAATGACTCAATGTCAACATGGCAGGAAGTCTCCAGAGGAGCAGCACAGGGATCTGTATTTGACCTCCTGCTGTTTAACATTTTTATCATTGACTTGGATAAAGGCATACATGGTATACACATCTAATTTGAAGATGACACAAAGTTTGGCATAAGAGCACAACTGGATGACAGAGTCAGAATTCAAAAATATTTTTAATAGCCTAGAGTTTTGGGACTAAATCCCATAATATGAAATTCAATAGGAACAAAGGTAAAATTTTGCACTTGTAATGAGCTTTACACAGATGGGTGAGGCCATAATTAGACAAAAGTTGTTCTGAAAAAGATCTGGAGGTTCTAATGTTCAATATACATCAGCAGTGTGAGTTGACATTCAAAATAGCTCATGTGACATAGGGCTGCATTAATAGGGGTAGAGCTGCCAGGAATAAAGAGATGATAGTTTCACTGTACTCTGATTTTTTTCAGACTGCATCTAGAGTACTGTGTTCAGTTTGGGGCACCATGATTTAACAAGGACATTGATTAGCTAGAGAGTGAACAAAGGAGCGCAACCAAGGTATTCAGTAAAGGACCTTGTCCATGTCACCTGAGGATTGGTTGAAGGAACTAGACAAGTTCTGCTTGGATAAGAAAAGACTGAGAGGAAAATGTGATAGCTGTCTTTAAATATCCAAAGGACTAGAATAAAGAGAAGAGATTAGACTTGTTCTATTAGACCCATGAGCACAAAACCGGGTAGAATGGGTGAAAGTTACAAAAAGACAAATTTACACTTAATGTCAGCAAAAATTTCCTAACAATCAGCACTATTTAAGGGTGGCATAGGCTGCAAAGAGAGATGTCAGGCTCCCACTCCTCAGAGGTCTTCAAGCAGAGACTGTATGACTCTTTGTAGTAGTGAGGTTCCTTTTGCATGTGGTTGGCCTGGATGATGTCAGAAGTCCCTTTCAGTGCTCCAGTTTGGTGATTCTGTACTCTGGCTTCAAATTCAACACATTTGACCATACCATAGCACCTCTTATTCCTTCAATTCTGACCAGTCTTCTGTTTGGGGTTTCAAACATCATAACTAACCCCACATCAGCATTGACATACATGTGTGAGTACCATATTCAACGTATTGGAGACCTAAGGAGAGAAGCTCAAATACCTTGGCCACACAGCAAAACCTGTTTTCTCAACCTCCATTCAAATCGACAAAACCTCTTCTGTTGGTTATCCTGTGTAGACTGGTCTGATCGATGCACACTAGCTTTGTTTGCCATATTTGACTCCTCTTGCACCCTGGCAGAAGTGCCTACGTAAGCAGATTATGCTCCATTTGGTTCTTTCTCTTAGTCTTGACCCCACAGGAATCTCCTGCATGTAGAACAGGTGCCACCTGCCCCCTCTTCCACCTCTGCTCCCTGCAGTGAGTGGTCCATTCTCTCTTTTATAGCGATGCTCTTATTTGCAAGGATGTGCTGGAGCCAGCTCCTGCTAGCTCTTGATTTCCAATTGTTAAGTTTTCAGTGGGAATGTTTACACCTTGGAAATCAGCAAACTACAAATCAGAGCTTGATTTGTTGTTTTATAGATTACTTAGACTTAAGAAAGTTATGAAGAAAATGTTGATAATACAAATTAAATTTAAAAATATACTGTGCATACATATTTTTCAGAACCAATTATTAAATATTTACCAACATATTCCTGATATATATGCGTAAGTACATAAATATGCATATATTTAAATTAAATATTATTTATAGATCCTATCAAACCATATACATGTGCAAAAGTATGTTTATTTTATCAAAAGGAAGATAACATACTAGAAGAAAATTGATTCAAACATCACTTGATTAGCTGGAGGTTGAACAAGAGGTTCCTCCCAGGATAAGGTCATCATTTCAAAACTCCCCACTATGCTGCTGACTCAAGCTTTGAATGATACCACATTCCTCAGCCTTCTTATCCCTCTATTTGGAGGGCTAGAAGGCAACTCTTCCTAAGGTTTTCCTTTATAAAAGACAGGAAATGGAATTTCAGTTCATTCCACTTTGCCCCTGAGGCCTTACCTAACTTTGACTCCACAGAACAAAGCATCCCTGTTCTGGAAACCCCCTGGTGTCTCTCCTCCATCCCCACGCTTTCCTACCTTTCTTTTGTGTGCTGTTTCCTTCTTTCAATTGTAAGCTCATTGAGGGCAGGGACATTCTTTTTATTTATTATGTCTCCGGTATTTAGCACAGTGCCTGGCGTGTTGTAGGCATTAAATAAATGCTTATTCGACTTGTATTGTATTGTATTGCAGTACTCAGAGGAGGCCACAGAATATTCAGTAAAGAGCTTTGGGTCCATGTCGTATGAAGGTCAGTTAAAGGAAACATATGATGCCCAAAATTCAAAAAGCTAAGGAATGTACAGAAAACTTTCATAATAAAAGGATGGTGAGAATAAAGGAATTTAAAGCTGGCAAAGGACCTTAGAGGGAATTTGGGACTTATTTCCCCATTTTATAGTTGAGGAAACAGGTCCAGGAAGGTTAAGGGCCTTATACATAAGGTCATACCTGTACTAAGGAGTAGAGACAGATTTGAATCTAGGTCATTTGACTCCAAAGACGTTGCTCTTTTCACTGAACCATATAGCATCTCTCTAAGTCACACTGAAAAATTATAACAGGCATGTGTTGAGGAGATAGGTTAGCTCCTTCACCCTTGGCAAAAATTCTTAGGTGTCATATACAAAGGGAACTCTATGTATGGCTAAGGAGAAGAAAACCAAAATGGAGGGAAGATATAGATATATACTACTACCATATGGTCAAATAGCAAGGCAGTGAAAAGGCAAATAGAAGTAAAGAAAGCATAATCTCTACCAGGGGTAGGGAACTTGCGGCCTCAAGGTCACATATGGCCTTCTAGATCCTGGAGTGCAGCCTTTTGACTGAGTCCAAATTTTATTTATTTATTTTTTTGGAGGGGGGAATTGGGGTTAAGTGACTTGCCCAAGGTCACATGGCTAGCTTTGTGTTAACTGTCTGAGGTCTGATTTGAACTCAGGTCCTCCTGACTCTAGGGTCAGTGCTCTATTACTATGCCACCTAGCTGCCCCAACAAATCCTTTTTTGAGGGGATTTGTTCTGTAAAGTTTGGATTCAGTCAAAGGACTGTATTTGAGGATCTAGAGGGCCACATGTGGCCTCGAGGCCACAGGTTCCCTGCCCCTGCTGAGTCTAGACCTTAGGAAAGGAGCTAAAGCCAAAGCTAGAGTTAGGGAAGGGAAATCAGGGTTTTGTCCCAAATTTTACAATAAAATATAGAGAAGGGGGAAAGTATTTAACACACCACATACCTCTTTATAGCTAGATGCCATTGTAGCATGGGTTTTGTCCCTTTTTTTTCTGATCATGACCTGCTTTGTTAGTCTGGTGAAGCCACTGGCCTCCTTCTCAGAATGTCTTTAAGTGCATATAAAAAGGATTAAGAAGGAAAATGATTACAGTGAAATATGGTTATTAACACATTTTTAGAAATCAAATTTACAGGCTTCCTGAAACATACAAACACACTTATGGTCTGTGGACCTTAGGTTAAGAATCTATACTATAATTATAAATTCCTCCTGCTGAACTAAAAATTTCAGAACTACTTCTTGTAATATTGCCACATCATGAATTGCATGTTTGATTTGAGAGTTCCATGCTTGCCCTAAGAACCAAAATTACTAGTTATGACTCTGACTGAGACAACATTGTACAGTTGGGAATTTGGGATCTAGAAACAAACCAAAACAAAAATGTGTCAATAATGCTGTCATACCCCAAGTGTGAGATGAGTCCCTATATTAAGAGGCCTTTAGTTCTTAAGGGACTCGGGCTCTGTCACATTTTCTGATCTCTTTCCTCAGACATCTTCTTAGTTGGGAGGCAGAGAATATCCTTAGGCAGTAAAGGAAGTGTCCAAAAGTTCTCAAAGTGTGACTTCTTCAGTGCCTTGGGCCTTTATGTTGTGATATATCCTTTGGTGGGGAATCTTAAAAGGGTTTTAGAACTCATGTCTTTCCATGAGGAATGAAAAGTAAATAAAACAGGTCTACTTTACTTCATTCAAGTTCTGCTAAACTATTTCTGTGGGTGATGAGATTGAAATTATTCGTTATAAATTAGGCTTGCAGGTTAGCTGTGACTACATTCTTGTCTTTCATTGCCACAGAAATTAAACTGCCCATAATCTGAAAAGCAGAGGGACCAAGAGCTCACTTGAATAGAGAATTATAGATGTAATCTACTTTTATAAGTATAAGGAGAGTGAAGTCTGATTTATGTTGCTACCTTGAAATTATGATTGCTCTTCTTCATTTCAAAGTGATTTTGGAATAATCTATCCATTCTTCAGTCTTTGATGGGCTCTAGGTAAAGGGAAAAAACATGGTCTTTTTTTTTTTTACGTTAGGAGTTGGAGTTCTAAAAATCCAATAGAAGTTGACCCTTCTGGAA
The DNA here is from genome assembly GCA_011680675.1 of Gymnobelideus leadbeateri. NCBI lineage: Eukaryota > Metazoa > Chordata > Mammalia > Diprotodontia > Petauridae > Gymnobelideus > Gymnobelideus leadbeateri. Next base: position 18,282 of record WOXC01009226.1, on the reverse strand, counting down.
AAATTGGAACTCATTTTGCTCTTTACACAAGTCTTTCTTTTTCTAAGAAATGAACAACAATGACAACAACAACAAAAAACCCCAAGAGGTTTGGGGAGAAAGTCTCACAACTTCCTGTTTAACTACAAAACTGAAAATACATCTGTGAAATAGATTCCCCTGGATGATTCAATCACAAAGTAAATGTTTTCCCTACTTATCTGTATATTAAAGGGAAAAATCTTTTCTTTCGTCTGTTAATAATTGTCTGAATAATTGCTTCAATTCTCCATTTTACCAAATGATCTGACCTGTCATCATTTGGTTCCAGGGCACCTTCTCCTGGCAGCTTACCAGGTCCATTCCAGAGTAACAATAAGCAAAATCAAAGAAAACTTGGTACAGTAGAATCTGGTTGGTAACTAGGCATTAGGTTAGCACTAATAGTTGAGGACTATTTGGACTCCCAATCTCTTTATCAAACTGACACGGGGCAATTACTAGATCTCATGTTGCAGAGCCAAGGTGAGAAACTAGAATGTGTGCTGCTGGTGAAAGGCGGGATGTGGAGGCCAGAACAGCAACTCAATTTGTATGGTAAATTTAGGCATAAATGATACAGGAAAAGTAACTGGGTCAAGAGGCAGCATGGTGTAGGGGAGAAGATGCTTGACTTAGAATTAGGAAGAGCTGAATTCACATCCTACTTCATATATTTAGAAGAAGAGTGACCCCAAGTAACTTAACCTCCTTGGGCTTCATTTCTTTATCTTTATTAAGATAACATGATAAATCTAGGAGTTATATAAGATGACCTCTGAGGCCCCTTTAACTTCTAAATCTAAGAATCTGTGAGTGTTAGGTAGAGCTTTATGTGACTCTAAGTATAAATTAATTAAAAACACATGTAAAATCTAGATTTCTCAAGTTTGGTTTCAACTTCTATAAAAGTTATCGGGGAAATATTTTGATGCTATTGATATTGTTGACACTGTCCTGTATTTTTTTAACCTCTTATTACTAGGGGATATAGACAAGAGTTGTACAGGATATGGGTTAGAATTTGTATCATTGGAGTCATATATGTCAATGAGATCATAAATGAGTTTTTGAATTATTCTCCCTTCTATACCAAATGGCAACTTGATTTTCTACTTTTACCATAGTTTTAGACATCATCAACCAGAAGATTTATTGTTTGATTCATTTATTCAAACATTTATTAAGTTCTTAGTATATAGAAGGCAGTATGGGCACTAGTGATACAAAGATACATTTAGTATAGACTGTGAGCTCAAGTAATTTATAATCCAGTGGGGAAAAGATATGTAAATAAATAATTTTGGTACAAGAGCCAGTGATAAAAATATAACAGAATAATCTAGGCAAAATTCTACGATAAATTTGAAGAGGGAGAGATTGCTTTTACTTGAATAAGGCAAGGAAATCCAGGAGAACTTTATGGAGGAGGTAGGACCTAGGCTGAGTCTTGAAAAGATAGGCTTGGATGGGAATTGGAGGCACATTCCAGAAATGGGGAACCATGGGAGCAAAAGCACAGAGACTGGAGAACAAAGTTCAAGGTTTGATAATTGATAGGCTAAAAACGGTGGGGAAGAAAGAAGTGTTGAAGATAACATGATAATTCCAAATACTAGAGACTGAATGGTAATGCAATTAATTTGTTATCCAATGTGATAATATAGACAATACATAAATACCTGCTATTATTAATAGGAATAGTTAGGTCAGGAAGAGAAAGAATTTGAAATAGAAAAATTGTAAGTCATGTTTTGTACATGTTGATTTTCAAGTTACAGTGAGACATATAGTAGAAATGTCTAGCAGGTGGATGGATATATCAGTCTGTTAATTGAAGAGACCTCAGGATTTAAAATTCTGAGAAGTTATAGCATCATAAAGAAAACAAATTGAGATGCTATACAATCTAACTCCCCTAACTTCTTCATTTTATAGGTGAGGAAACTGACACAGAAATGTTAAGTGACTTGTTCAGTTTCATATAGCTAGAATGTGTCTGAGGTAGGTTTTGAACTCAGCTCTTTCTGACTCCAGATATAGCATTCTGTCTACTCTGCCCACCTAGTTGCCTCCTAGGTGGTGCATATAACCATGAGAGTGGATAAAATTGTCAAAGGAAAGAGTATAAAGAAAAAAGGCCAAAAAATAAAATTTGGGGGAACAACTGCAAGAGGTGAGAGTCTAAGAAATGAGCAAAAAAGGAATTTGAAAGTTAGGAGGAGAACTGCGTTTGTTTCTCTAAAGTTAAGGAAAGAGAGTGTATATGTGTGTGTGTGTGTATTATATATATATATATATATATATATATATATATATATATATATATATATATATATATATATAAAGTCAGAATAAACACCATGAATCTGGTGATTTTGAGGTGTCTAGTGGATTTTGAGAGAATAATTTGGTAGAAATGTGGGAGCAGAAACCAGACTACACGGGTTTCAGGAAAGATAGTGGTGATAGAGTAGAAGAAGTAGAGATTTAGACAAGGTTTTTTGAGAAAATTGATGTAAAACAAAAGAGAGATGAGACGGTAGTTAGATGGGAATAGAAGTTTCAAGGGAAAAGTTTTTTTTTAAATTGAGGATGTGAACATCTTTATAGGCAAAAGGGAAGTAGTGGTGGCAGAGAAATGATTGAAGATGCCCAAGAGGAAGTGTATTATTATTTGATTGAAGTACTGATGTAAGCAGGAAAGAATGGGATCAAGGATATACTATAGTTCAAAAGTATAAGCCTTACTGAGGAATAGGGTGCCTCTCTTTTGTGTCCAGGGGACAGAGGGTTAAAAAGTGTCATCAATCAATAAATCAATGTTTATTAAGCATAGCCTACATGCCTATTCCTGTGCTAAGTGCTGAAAGTGGAATATTTTGCTACATGAAGTCCCCAAGTTCCTAACATTTCTTTTAATGAGTGAATTATCCAGAAAAATTTATACAGATAGCTTTGTTTATAGAACAAACACAGAATTTTGTAGCCAGTGGAAAGCAAATGAAGGCAAGTACATTTTTATAATTCTGAAGAGGGTATAATTATTAGATGAGCAAGTGGTAGACTAATGAGCCCCAGTTTGAAAAGCTGAGCTAATTATGAAAGTACTGAACCTGTTTTGTATGCTTAAGGCAGAACCAGGGAGAAAAAAAAGGTAGGCTATATACCTAGTTTGTTGGAATGGAAATAATGAGGACAAGGTTTTATTATTATCTCTGTACTAAATATTTGTGTGACTTTTGGAATCACACAGTTCCTTTTAGATCCAATTTTTCTCTTCTGTGGAAGCATCTTGGTACAGTGAAAAGGATGTTGGGTTTGGGAGAAAGTCCCCTTATAGCTGTATTCATTACTACCTGTGTGACATTACTATTTGTTTCACTTCCTCTTTCTAAGTCTCAGTTTCTTTATCTGTAAAATGCTAAAGGATGGCCTTTCCCACTTCTATCCCATCAGTTATCAAACCTTGAACTTTGTTCTTCACTCTCGGTGCTTTTGCTCCCATGGTTCCCATTCCTGGAATGTGCCTCCCACTCCCATCTAAGTCCCCCTTTTCAAGGTCAAACTTAGGTACTATTTCCTCTGTAAAGTTTTCCTTGGTGTTCTTGCCTCACTCAAGTAAAAGCAATCTCTCTCCAAATTTATCTTAGGATTTTTCCTAGACCTTTCCTTTGTATTTATATCACTTTTCCTTTGTCATCTTGTTTGACACTTGCCACTTTTCATAAGTATGGATGTATCCTATTGACCTAAATCTTCCCACAACTATTTCACACTGAGTATATACAACAGAGTTTCTTGCAGTCTGGGGAGCCTATAGACCTCTTCCAGAACAGTATTTAAGTGCATAAAATAAAATACATAGGATTACAAGGGAAACCAATTATATTGAAATGTAGCTTCCAAAATATTAAAAACAACTAATGAATTCATGGATCCCAGGTTAAGAACCCTTAAACTCACCATATAATACAAAAATAAACACTATCTGTGTTATAAATGCAACCAAAATGTTAGCTTAACATACAATATGGAATAAATGTTAATGTGATACATAACAAAGCCCCACCCCCCAGCCCTCTACTAATAATCATACATTTCACTTGAATGATAAGCCTCCTATATAAGTGATGGACCAAGGTCCCTTCTGGCTATGATCTTATGATCCTCCACTGTCTCATATCCCTCCCTTCCTTTAAGTTACTTCTCATGCACCATCTTCTATGTCGAGGCCCTCCCTTATTCCCTCAACTGCTAGTGTCCTACTTCTTGAACCCCTTTTTGTTTAACTTCTTTGGATACATCCCCCCCACCCTGCACATATACATACACATATATGTATACATACACACATATACATACATACATGCGCACACACACACACACACACACACACACACACACACACATAGTCATTATTAGCAAGGAAAATACAAAGAGACTACCTGTAATTTAGGAAGAAGAAAAACATTTTAGATGTCCAGAAACTCACAGGAGTTTCACAAATCAGTAGTAAAACCCATGATCTGAAACATCTATTCACAAATACACAGAGGATGATGTTATAGGAATGTAAATTTTTAAGATCTTCCCTACCCCTAGGTTAAGTGCATCTGGAGCCTGTGGTGGGAGGCTTGGTTTTCAGGAATGACCACACCTTGATGCTTTGTGATTGGGCAGTGGGTAAAGAGGGTTGTTACATTCTCTGACCCAGGAGAAGGCTATATAAACCCTTATGGGAGGCTTTGCTTTGGGGGCTCACTTTGAGAATTGTTGTGTGATTTGACCAGATGAGACTCTGGGCAGCCATTGAGAGCCCCCCGGCTTTGAAAACCCAGATGTTGATGCTTCCCTCTCTGGTAACTGTGATAGGTATGGATGTATGTAATGGTTGGACAGTTTGGAAGCCTGTCTGCTGAAATGATTCTCTGTCTTGTAACTTCTGCTTGTAACCTCTGTATACTCTGATGTTCAGGGTGCTGACCTTTTCCCCCTGAACTAGGTAAATGATATATGGTTGATTAAAGCAAGATTGTTAACCCATTTTGAGTTGCTTTCCTTTAGAAAAGCAGATCTAAGAAGCTGTGTTGGCAGCCATCCTGGGGATGCTGGGGTGATTGCTGCAACAGATGAATAGTAAGCAAGTTGAATTGACATTGAGAAAATGTCAAAAGCCTTGGAAGAAGTCTTCCAACTAGCTTATAGGGTAGATTCTCAATGGAGGGTTGATAGAAGGAAGTGGACAAGAATGTCTAAATGTGAGAAGACATTGACAGGTCCTCAAAGTATGGAAGAATGGCCAAGACTCTTCCCTGAACTGCTTGCAATCTAGTTTCTGCTCCCACAATTCAACCAAATTACTCTCTCAAAATCTACCAGGGATCTCATAATCACCAGACTCATGGTCTTATTCCATCTTTAACTTCAATGATTTTTTTCTGAGACTCAAAAGAACTTTGGAAAACAATCACCAAAGATAAATTAACATATCCAGTCTCACAGGGTAGCCATTTTGATGAAGAGCTTATGCAACTGAATGGTTATGATCCATTGTGCCATACTTTGTTAGACCTTAGAGCACTGTGGGTTAATGCAAAGAAAATCAGACTAGGAGTCAGAACACTTGAGTCTTAATACTGACTCTTCAACTATATAATGATATAATTTTGAACAAATTATAGAACTTGACTTTTCTTGGTCTTTTTTCCCCCTTCTTCTATAAATTGATGGAGTGGATTCTGATGGTTCCTTTAGGTCAATGGCATTGCAAAATGAAACTAACGACCCCCTTCTATTTATACCAATTTTCATTATTTTGGCAGAAAATAATTTTACTATGTTCAGAATATATCAAACTCAAAAATTTACATGGATTTATAATGTTGATGATGTAGATGTTTTCTCCAGTGATGGAGATGGTAGCACACACAGGACAGCACATCTTGCACAATTCTTATATTCACCAGAGTCTAACTAATATATAATGAACACTTTAAATTACTCAGCTCAAGTTAGTGAGAATTCTATACATTTTATGTACTAGTGCCTACACTCTTTGTCCTTTTTTTTCTTTTTGCAGGAGAGAAAGCAGGGCTTGCCTTGCCCAAAGTCGCACTAAGGCTAGTAAGTGTTAAGTGTTTGAGGCTAGAATTGAACTCAGGTCCTCCTGATCCCAGGACCAGTGCTCTATTCATTGCACCACCTAGCTGCCTCTTCTCTTTGTCCCTTTTGCAGATTCCAGACATTGTTAGAGAAAATTTCATCCTTCAAACAGTGGGGAAAAAAAGGGGACAAAGATTTCTATTTGAGAAGGAAGGAGGTATCCAGATGAATATTTTCTCTATATGTTTTATTTCCTGGATTAGGAGAGAAAGCATAGTCACTCGTGATTTCCTGTCTCTAGTCATGCATAAAGACCTTTATTATAAATAATGAATGTTTCTTTTTTTCCCCTTACTTCTTCCTTCTTCTCTCTCTCCCTCCCTCCTTTCTTTCTCTCTGTCTCTCTGCCTCTCTGTCTCTCTCTGTCTCTCTCCCTCCCTCCTCTGATTTTAAGTGACAAACTATTTCCCTCCTCCCCCTGCACCAGAAAAGGCTACCATTTGACACAGATTTATAAATATATGTAAAACCATAGTATGCATCCTTCTATTTATCAGTTCTTTCTCTAGAGGTGTATAGCATTTTCTTTCATATGTCATTTATAGCTGATTTAAGTATTTATAGTACTCAGAATAATGTGGTTGTTCAAAATTATTCTTTGAACAATCTTGCTATGTACAACATTTTCTTGGTTCTGCTGACTTCACTTTTCATTATTTCATGCAAGTCTTTCCAAATTTTTCTAAAATCAAGGCTAGCTCTAATATGGATTAGGGAGTTAATAAAAATTTCCTTCGGGGTGGAGCCAAGATGGCAGAGTAGAAAAAGCACTTCCACTGCGCTCCAGCCCACACCACTTCAAAATTATGTACTGGGGGGACTCTGAACAACCTCTGGAGCTCCAGCATCCACAGAACAACACAGAGAAACTAACCTCCTGCTGAGGACAGAACAGCAGCCCAGCCTGGAGCGGGCAGCGCAGCACTCTGGGAGCCGAGCCCAGGACCATGTGAGTCAGAGGTTTGGGCCCCAGGGCAGCCTGAACAGTGGCTGGCTGGAGGGACCCCAGAACACCAGCAGCTGTGGCTTTTCCAGAATTACCAACAGATGGATGCCTAGGACAAAGTGAGAGGTTAGTGCCCTATGGACTTTGGGACCAGTATTTGGGAACACGTCAGCTTCTTCCCCTGGGGACGAGAAGCCACTGAGGAGCCGAGGCACAGCCTCCATTTTGCAGCTTCAGTTGCAGCTTCAGCTCCTGGCCTGTGGACTGTGGGGGGATCTGGTGATCAGTCTGGGGGATGATCAGTCTTGCTTTAACCTCCTTGTATCTGGATTGCGGTCTGGGGTAGAGGTCTTGGGGTGTGTGTCCAGCTTGCCAGAGTGTGTGGGGGCTTCAGGGAGGGCACCCAACTAATACCTCCAGCAGTTGAGAAGACCCCAACGTTTGGGATGGAAGCTCCCCTGTCTGGTGGCAGAATCCTACTGTGGCAGCAAGCCCAAAAGTCAAGTAATTAAGTGGCAACATGCCTAGGCAAAGGAAACAAAATAAACAGAAAAATTCAACATTAGACTCCTATTTTGGGAGCAAAGAGGATCAAAGCATGGAACAGGAGGAGGACTGGGAGGTCATAAATCCTTCTCCAAAAGCCCCAACTGAAAATATGAGTGGGTTACAGGCCATAGAGGACCTTAAGAAGGATTTTAAAAACAAAATAAGAGAAGTGGAGGAAAAATTGGGAAGAGAAATGAGAAGGATGCAGGAAAAGTATGAAATGAGGGTTAACAGCCTGACTGAGGAAAATAACACCTTAAAAATAGACTAACTCAAATGGCAAAGGAGGCTCAAAAAGGCAATGAGAAGAATGTCTTAAAAAGATGACTTTGCCAGATGGAAAAAGAATCTCAAAAGCTCACTGAGTAGATTCATTCCTCTGTGGAGCAAATGGAAGCTAATGACTTTATGTGAAATCAAGATGCTGTTAAGCAGATGCAAACAAATGAAAGAAAGCAATGTGAAGTATCTCATGGGAAAAACCACTGACCTGGAAAATAGATCCAGGTGAGATAATTTAAAATTTATTGGGCTACCTGAAAGCCATGATCAAAGAAAGAACCTAGAAATTATCCTTTAAGAAATTCTCAAGGAAAATTGCCCTGATGTTTTAGACCCAGAGGGCAAAATAGAGGTTGAAAGAATCCACAGATCACCTCCTGAAAAAGATCCCAAAAAGAAAACTCCTAGGAATATTATAGCCAGGTTTCAGAATTCCCAGATCTAGGAGAAAATACTCCAAGCAGCCAGGAAGAAACAATTTCAATATTGTGGAAATATAATCAGAATAGCACAGGACCTGGTAGCTTCTACCCTGAGGGATCTAAGGTCATGGAATATGATATTCTGGAGGGCAAAGGAGCTGGGATTAAAACCAAGAATCACTTACCTAGCAAAACTGAGTATCTTTGTTTCAGGGGAAAATATGGTCATTCAGTGGAATAAAGTACTTTCAAGCATTCTTGAGGTAAAAACCAGAGTTGAATAGAAAATTTGAAATTCAAACACAAGAAGCAAGAAATGCTTGAGAAGGTAAACAGGGAAAAGAAATCAAAAGGAACTTATTAAAGTTGAACTATTTACATTGCTATATGGAAAAACAATAACTGTGACTGATGAAACCTTTCTCAGTATGAAAATAATTAAAGAAGGGTATAAGGGCATATGAATACATATGTGAATGTGTGTATATATGTTTAAAAGTATACTTGGAGAAGTGGGAGGAAATGTCCCCTCGCTTCCGGGAGACGGGTAAGATCCGGAGCCCCTTTGCCTTTCTCCCATCCCCGGCCGCTTCCTCTCAGAGTAACCATGAGCAAGCGGAATCAGGTGTCCTATGTGCGTCCGCCGGAGCCCGCGTTCCTGTCCCGCTTCAAGCAAAAGGTGGGCTATAAGGAAGGGCCTACCGTAGAAACCAAGAAAATTCAACCTGAAATCACTGAAGGAGACAGTGACAGGAGTGACAATGAAGATGAACAACCCCAAGTTGTCGTGCTGAAAAAAGGAGATTTATCCGCAGAAGAAGTCATGAAAATTAAGCAGCAGATAAAGTCTTCCAAACCAGATGAAGAACCAGCTCCAGCTGATGGAAAAATTATGTTCAGAAAACCAGCCAAGAGATCCTCTGATGAGAAGTATTTGGGTTTGACAGCAAACTCCAGAAAGAAGAAAAAAGATGAAGAGAAAAAAAAGGAGGACTTGGTTCCAAAAAATAGTCAGAAACAAATAAAAAATAGTAGCTTGCTTTCTTTTGATGATGCAGAGGAAGAAGATTAATGATTGTACATATTTTCAACTCTTGTATTCTCTCTTTTGCAGACATTTGGGGGTGTTCCTTAAACATTTGCTTTTGGACGTTTTTTCTTTTTGAAAGAGTGGCATATGTTGGTGATGTGGAATGTGTTTGAACCCTGTTTGATGTAATTGAAATACTTCAACAAACATAATTGCTTAAGGAGCTAGATCAGGAATATATGACCTAGGTATACATGGCACCCCCTTCTCCTTCCTTTGTAATGTCTCTAACATAATACCCATGACCATTTAGATTAAAGAAGGAAGTCTATGTATTCATTTAAAACTGTTGATTAGAGCTGGAGACCAGGATCCTATGCAATTGGCTCAATGACCTTGAGGCAGCTGCCCTGTTTTCCCCATTTCTAAGTGCATGATTTACTTAATTACCTTGAACTATCATGAACATCATGTTAATACAAAATACTTTTTTGCTTTCGTGCCTACAACTTCCCTCAGACATTAAAGCATCTTTTAGCTCACTTGATATAAGTATTTAAAACCTGTGCTTTGTTAATGTTTTGAGACTTTTTGCCGTTTTTATTATACTTCACCTTTCAGCCTTAGAAAGTTCCATATATGTTTATGAATGGCTGACTCCTTTGTGGCATATATATATTTTCTTTTAAAAAAAGATTTGAGATTTAAGATAATGTGTATTTCAACAAAAGAAATTAGGTGGATTCTCAACCACATTTGGCCTATCTAAAAGAATCTGTTGTGTCCTAATTAAAACACCACCGAGAATTTATGGTAGATTGGCCCAGGCTCTCTTGGTGTGAGAAAACATCCTGAATCTATTTTCTTATTTTCCAGCAAAAGAAGTAAAATTAATGGGGAATGTAAAGCTTTGTGAAGGAGCTGATTGGAAATTGCCATGTTGCAGCTGTTTGAGGTTTAACTGTTAATGTTTTAATGTAGCAAATAAGAATGTAATAAAAGCAGAAAATGTAAATAAATAAAAGTATACTTGGATAGAGGGCACAGGTCGAATTTGGTGGGAAGCAATGATACTTAAGGAGTAAAGTTAAGAAGTGAGAGAGGAATGTGGCAAGAGAATGTGGCAAGAGAGGAATTTGGCAAGATGGGGAGAGACAGGGTGGGGTAAACTATCTCATGTAGAAGAAGCAAAGGGAATTGGTTGCAGGGGAGGGGAAGAACAGAAAGGCAAAAAGGCAAAACCATATTCTCATTGAATTTGGCTCAGGGAGAGAATGACATGCATACTAAATGGGATATCTCACCCTACAGGAGAGTAGGGGGTAGGGGTATGAGAGGGGGGGTGATGGAGGGGAGGGCATGCTGGGGGGGGGAAAGTTGGAGGCACCCACTTTTTAAGAGGGACAGGATCAAAGTAGGAATGGACCAGGTCGGGGGTGGGATGGGTGGGAGCGAAATATAGCCTGTCTTTTACAATATATCTACTATGGTCATGTTTTGCATAGCTATACATGTACAATATATACTGAATTGTTTATCTTCCCAGTGGGAGTGGGTGACAAGGGATGAAGGGAATGGATCTGGAATTCCAAGTTTTAAAATTAAATGTTTCAAATATATATAAATACTATTATTAATACTATTTTGCATGTAATTGGGAGATAAAATGTTCAGGCATTGGGGCACAGAGACTCACCTTGCCCTAATGGTAAAGTCGAAGGGGGTATGGGAGAAGATATGGGAGAGAGCAGATTGGATGAAGGGATATATTGTGGGACTGCTATTCTGGGGTGGTGGGTAGGGGAAAAATTATAACTCAAAATCTGGCAGAAATGAATGATGTAAACCAGAAGTTAATAAAGCATTTGGGAAAAATTTTTTAAAAAATTTCTTAAATTTTTCCTGTTCTATAAGAGAAGATAGTTTTAGTCACGTTTTATCTTTTCCAGTGAGTTAAATTATTTGATAGAAGGCCAGTATATCTGAGAAAAAAAAACATTCAGAGGCATCATGTAGTAGAAATACCTATTGTTTTAGAAGCAGAGGTCCTGTATTAATGTTCTAAATATGGCACTTAATGGGACTTTGGAGGGGTCATTTTCACTTGTGAAATTTGTCCTCAGTTTATTGTTCTGTATGAGGGGGTCAGACTAAATGACCACCAAAGTTCTCTCTAGCTCCAAGTCTCTGATCCTATATAGAGTACTAGTGCTTCTATGTAAGAGTTATAGCCACAAGTTTTCTGCTTGGGGCTGGACTGGGCAGGTCAGCTGGAACCTGAGTCACAGCAGGAAATATCACAGATCAAAAATCTGTTCACAATGATAATGGAGAGGCGACAGGAGTACAAGATACCAAGGACCATTCATTGGGTTTCATCCCAATGAAAGGAGGGAGAATGTGGGTCTGCAGGATTGAAAATGTTATACTAAAAGCATGAACTGGTTTGCCAGGATAGAGAAAAAGAACTAGAAATGATATGCCATAGTCAGAAGTCCTCAAAGTAGTACGGGTAAATTTCAAAAATTCCAGAAAATGGTGTTATATTTTCAGGGGGTAAGAAAATTTCAAGATTCAATGACCTCTGATGCTGGTTTGACTGAGAGAATAAAAACCAGAATGTGTTGTTGCAAAGATGCAACTGTTATTGACTTGTGACAAAAGGAATTGTTTCCATGCCTTTAATACACTCGTTGCCTAAGAGCTTAGACTATAGCACTGTATGATCCATGAGCCTCCATCCCTTCTCTTCTCTTATAACCCAGGGACAGATATACATATAAAGGAACACAAACATGGGAATGCAGGGAAAGTGAATTAGGTAACCACACTCTCTAGAACATTTCTTCTGACAAAAAATAGGTTTTACCTTGTTTTTTCTCTCTCTTCTCCCCCCTCCCATAATTACAATAGAAAGGTCGATCTGACATTAATTCCAAAATTATATACAGTCTTAATGTGGGTTTTGGAGAGAAGTGGTGGTAATGATGAAATTACTACCTTGTAAATGAATTCAGTTTCACAAACATTTATGAAGTCCTCACTATGTGAAGAGCACTGTTCTGGGTGCTGGGGAATATGAAGATAAAAGTAATGATCCCTGCTCTGGAAGAAGGCTTACAATCTATCAGGGACCAAGTGTATCGTCTACCTGACTTGGGTAACAGAACCCATTGTTACTCCCTCTATGCTAGTAAAAAACTGGAAAAAATTCCCTATAGGTATGATGTCTGTTATGAAAATATCAAGTTCTGGATGAAAGTCCAAAAGTCGTGGAGCAGTTTGGGATTTAGCCATGATTTTACCTCTGGTTTCTGCAGTTGACTCAGGGAACAGAAGACATGACCTCCTGCTAGCACTCATCCAATGGCTAGTTGAGATAATGTGGCCTCTTTTCCCTGACCCAGTGTAATCCTGCCCCATTGACTATTTCTCTTTGATTCTACTACTGCTGCTGCACATGAGCAGGTGAAAACTGAAAATGCAACTCTTTTTAGGAAGGAACCAAGCCTCTGAGGTGGGGGGTGAGGGGGTGGGGCTACAGAATCTCATCTGACAAAACCCAACTTCATAGCATGCAGCTGTTACTGACCTTGATCAAGAGACCTCACAAACAAAAGAAAAATCCAGCACTGACATTTCTAGTCTGTCTCACAAAATCAAAGAATTATTAACATTACAGAAATGCTGCAAATTCCTTTCATCTAAACTCAATTTCAGAGACTGATTTACTGCAGGTTTCATGTAGGTTAGAAACCTCTGATGTCCTGTGACCATTCCTTTGCTTGTTCTTTGATTTCCTCAAAATTCCTAGAGCATCCCTTCTGATCCAATCAACTGGGCAGACTGCAAAGACTCAGTACTAAACATTTGGAAATAATCATGGCAGAAGTCCCACAGGGTAACAATAAGAATCAGAATAAGAATGTTCAGATACCAGATCAAGGTAATTCTTCCTTCACTCACCAGCCCCTACAGGTACATAATGAAACAGTAACATGTCCTATAGTAAGTATAGTTATTCCTTCTGCATTATGGGGGTTAGGGGAATGGTACCCTGTGCTTCGGAGAATCCATGTAAAATTTTTGGCCCTCCCTGCATACCAAAGAAGAAGTCTGAATTATTATACTAATTAAAAATAAAATATGTTTATATTTTATAATACTATACATATATTTTAAGCATTTCTGAGTTTCTAAACTTTTTCAGTATTGCCTGCTGGCCTTTGTGTGTTGTCTGAGGCTTCTGCAAAACTCCCCTAAAATTCTCATTTAGGTTCTTATGCTGAGCTGTGATATAGTGAAACTAATGAGGAATGTTGCAATTTGGAAGGGATAACTACATAGCCATTTTCTTTAGTTATCATTCATGTATAATGTTGGCTCAGCTACCTTGGTATCTTTTTTTTTTAAAGCAATTGGGGTTAAGTAACTTGCCCGAGGTTACACGGCTAGTCATTATTTGTGTGTGGGTGCTCATTTTCTGAGGCCAGATTCGATCTTGGGTCATCCCAACTCCGAGGCTGGCGCTGTTACTCACTGCACCACCTAGCCGCCCCTACCTTGGTATCTTTTGAATCTGTATATGAAATTATCTTGCAATGTCTTTTTTTTTTTAACTCCACTCAAGTGTGGCTTGTCCCTCTTTCATGAGTTTCGGGGATATCAGGACCCTTCTACCACTGCTATCACATGTGGTGTACCTAATCACTGTATGTAAGTTGAAATAGAAAGTTCAATTTACATATAGACATATTTCACTACCTAATGTTGACTGAAGCAACATTGTTTTTAGATATAATACTATTACCCTACAATCAATCCCTGCTATGATGACATTCAAGATTGTGGTTATCTCACCCCTCTGGCTTTGTGGAAACTTGGCACTCTGATTGGTGGAAAGTAGTTGGTCTGGTCAATAAACCAAGGTTACTTTTCTTTTACTCTCCTCTTCAGAGAGAAGAAATAATTCATGTTGCTAGGTAGTATATCCATGCACCTTGTTTAGATATGTCCCAGCATTTATCAGTGATGCTGGTGGTCATGTTTCTGAATCCTTTGACATGCAGCATGGTGAAAATAACATCAAGGTGGAAGACAGGTGATCTGGAGACTTAGATTCCAGTCCCAACAATGCCACTAGGTAGTAGGATCTCTTGTGGGACTTTGAGCAAGTCATTCAATCCCTCTTTAGTTTCAGTTTCCTTATTGTACAATAAAGGAGATTGGGTGAGTTGTTCTATAATGTTCCTCTGAAAATCAAACGTCCTATGAATAAAATGCTACCGTTGAGACAGAGTAATTGTGTCTCATTAGAAGGCTTATATTTCTGGTGTTTGAGTTTTTAGGTTTATCCAGGCAAGTTTCTTTTGGACATATTAACATGAGAATCTTTGCTCTTGTTGATGGGTTGATATAAATTAATTCCACCTCTTACTTGTAATGTAGTATAGAACACAACTAAATAATTAGCATCATTTTGGTGCTATTCCTAGCTCCTTACTGAATGGTAAAATTTCCAGAAGGTGCTAGAGGAGAAGCATAATTTATCTTTTACTAGGATTTGATAGTAACATGTCAGGGAGGCAAATTGGAACAAATTACGTGTAACTCAAGCTAAATGACTGCTTATTCCCCAGTAGAGTGATATACCTGGTGTCCTTCAAATCTAATCAAAAGGGATCTAAATTGAAAAGAAAGGTGGTAGGTGGTGGATTATTGCATATTTTATCCACAAAGACAAATAGTATACAGAGTAGCTACAATTTAATAAGAGCAGTGGTTGAGATATACAAATATTCACAGGAGACCAGAGAGGAGAGTCTAGTAAAACCTATAGCCTAAAATGATATAATGTAGGTAAAGTGCTTAGCAAATCTTAAAAATATCAATAAATAACCTTAAATGACCTTAAGTATGTAGATGCTAATTATTATTATTCATTTATCACTTCTTTGCAATACTAGATATGATCATTTTTCTTCATGAAACCTAGCTAACAGTAGGATAATGAGAAAATGTGAGGCAGGATCCATGGATGGGGAAGTTTTGGAGCATAGGGCACTGCTGGGAAAAGTAGGCCTAGGTGGGCTGCAATCATGGAGAACACCAGACATATTGGAACTAAAGGGAGACCTCAGAGAGGAAAGAGGTGCTATTCAGGGGAGGTAGGGCAATAGGACCTAGAACTTAAATGGACCTCAGAAATCACTAAGTCTCATACAGTCATTTGAACAGTGAGGTCACTGAAAGCAAGCTACCTATTTTAAAAATATGTCGAAGATGGCGGAGTAGAAACAGCTCATCCAAGCCACTCTGCCCCCAGATTCCCCCCAAACTATGTAAAAGGGGACTCTGAACAACTTCTGGAGCCCCAGCACCCACAGAACGCCACAGAGAAGCTAACCTCCCACTGAGGACAGCCCAGCAGCCCTGCAGGAAGGACCAGCACAGCGGTCTGGGAACTGGCAGCGCGCAGAGCAGGAGCCGAGCCAAGCCCAGGTCCGCATGAGCCGGGGTTTTAGCCCCAGGGCAGCAGGGCCAGCAGCCAGCTGGAGGAACCCCAGAACACCAGGAGCTGTGGCGACTCCAGAATTATCAACATAGACATGCCTAGGACAAAGTAAGAGGTTAGTGTCCTATGGACTTTGGGACCTGTATTTGGGGAATGCGTCAGCTCCCTCCCCTGGGGGCTAGAAGCCTCTGAGGAAACACGCCATTTTGTAGTTTTCAGAGGCAGCTCCAGCTCCCAGCCTACAAATCGTGGGGAGATCCAGCGATCAGTCTTGGGGGGTAATCGCTCTTGCTTTAACCTCCCTGGATATGGATTGTGATCTAGGGTGGAAGTCGTGGGTGGGTTTACAGCTTGCCAGAAACGGAAGTTGCCCCCCACACGTTCGGGACGAAAATTCCTCTATCTGGCCTTAAAGCCATAGTGTGGCAACAAGCCCAAAAGTCAAGTAATTAAGTGGCAACATGCCAAGGCAAAGGAAACAGAAAAATGCAACCCTAGACTCCTATTTTGGGGGCATAGAGCGGGAAAAGGACTGTGAGGTCAGAAGTCCTGCTCCAAAAGCCCCAGGGGAAAACATGAGCGGGTTGCAGGCCATAGAGGACCTTAAGAAGGACTTTAAAAATCAAATAAGAGAAGTGGAGGAAAAATTGGAAAGAGAAATGAGAAGGATGCAGGAAAAGTATGAAATGAGGGTCAACAGCCTGACTGAGGAAAACAACACCTTAAAAAATAGACTAACTCAAATGGCAAAGGAGGCCCAAAAGGGCAATGAGGAGAAGAATGCCTTAAAAAGTCGAATTTGCCAGATGGAAAAAGAATCTCAAAAGTTCACTGAGGAGATTCATTCCTTCAGAGTTAGACTGGAGCAAATGGAAGCCAATGACTTTATGAGAAATCAAGATGCTGTTAAGCAGATCCAAACAAATGAAAGATTAGAAGGCAATGTGAAATATCTCATGGGAAAAACCACTGCCCTGGAGAATAGATCCAGGAGAGACAATTTAAAAATTATTGGACTACCTGAAAGCCATGATCAAGGAAAGAACCTAGAAATCACCCTTCAAGAAATTCTCAAGGAAAACTGCCCTGATGTTTTAGATCCAGAGGGCAAAATAGAGGTTGAAAGAATCCACTGATCACCTCCTGAAAAAGATCCCAAAAAGAAAACTCCCAGGAATATTATAGCCAGGTTCCAGAATCCCCAGATCAAGGAGAAAATACTACAAGCAGCCAGGAAGAAACAATTTCAATATTGTGGAAACACAATCAGAATAGCCCAGGACCTGGCAGCTTCTACACTGAGGGATCGAAGGGCATGGAATATGATATTCCAGAGGGCAAAAGAACTGGGAATGAACCCAAGGGTCACCTACCCAGCAAAACTGAGTATTTTGTTTCAGGGGAAAATATGGTCATTCAGTGGAATAGAGGACTTTCAAGCATTCTTGAGGAAAAAACCAGAATTGAATAGAAAATTTGACATCCAGACACAGGAAGGAAGAGATGCCTGAGAAGGTAATCGGGGAAGAGAGATCAAGGGGAACATATCAAAGTTGAACTATTTACATTCCTATATGGAAAAGCAATAACTGTGACTGATGATATCTTTCTCACTATGAAAATAATGGAAGAAGGGGGTGTGGTCATATGAATACATATGTGAATATATGTGTATATGGTTACAGTTATATATGGATAGAGGGCATAGGTTGAATTTGTTGGGAAGGGAGAATACTCAAGGGATGAAATTATGAGGTGAGAGAGGAAAGTGGCAAGAGGAGATGGGGAGAGACAGGGTAGGGTAAACTATCCCATGTAGAAGTAGCAAGGGGAAGTGGTTGCAAAGGAAGGGGAGAATAAGGAAGGCTAAAAAGGCAAAACCACATTCACATTGAATTTGGTTCAGGGAGAAAATGACATACAAACTAAATGGGATTAAAAATATGTCTAGAGTTTAGCTTTGGTAGGTTTAAAAAAATGAATGCATAAAGCAAAAAGCAAACTGAATTAGTATCTATGGAATGTATAAAGACAGACCTCCAGGTTTGCTCTTTCTGACAAAAGTCAGGAAGCTTAACTTTTCTTTTCTTTTATTTTTATTTTTATTTTTAGAAGCAATTGGGGTTAAGTAACTTGCTCAAGGTTACACGGCTAGTCATTATTTATGCGTGGGTGCTCATTTTCTGAGGCCAGATCTGATCTCGGGTCATCCAAACTCCGAGGCTGGTGCTCTTACTCACTGCGCCACCTAGCCGCCCCTTTAGGGCAATTGGGGTTAAGTAACTTGCCCAAGGTTACACGGCTAGGTTTTTTTGTTTGTGTGGATTAAGTGTCGGAGGCCGGCTCCGAACTCAGG
>WOXC01009225.1:0-142136 GCA_011680675.1 Gymnobelideus leadbeateri | reverse complement strand
GGGAGCAGATGAAGATACGGCATGAAGGAATCAGAAGGGGATCAGGCAGTTTTGTATTGATTTAGT
Organism: Gymnobelideus leadbeateri; assembly: GCA_011680675.1. NCBI lineage: Eukaryota > Metazoa > Chordata > Mammalia > Diprotodontia > Petauridae > Gymnobelideus > Gymnobelideus leadbeateri. The sequence goes on along the minus strand of WOXC01009225.1, from coordinate 142,070 downwards.
CTGGGAAAGATCTCCACAGCTCTCAAGAAGGCTCTGGAATGAAGAGGCCAGATGCCAATAGTCTGGTTTGGGGCCTGATGAAGGGCTCCTTGGGAAGGCACTGTAGCAAAGAAGCCAGAGGTGGATGGCCTGATCTGGGGCTGAAACAGTGCTCTCTGGGAAGGCTCTGGAACAGTATCACACAGTAAAGGGGGTGTTTTATTGAAATTATATTCATACCATTTCAACAAAGACTTATTTAACACCTGCCATGTGTAAAGCATTGAGGGCGATTGGGAGATAACATTTCTCCTCTACAGCTTCAACTATCTCTCATCATGCAGGTGACAATCAGGTCTATATCTTTAGGCCTTATCTCTTCCTGAGCATTCTTTTCCATAGGCCCAAACTGACAGAGGCTGTGTGGGGAATTAGAAATCACGCTGGACATGAAATTTGGCAAGATCCAGGCTCAAAACTTACCTCCAATATTCATTAACTGTTTGACCTGGAGTAAGTTATTAAACTTCTCTGAGACTCCATTTCCTCATGTGTAAAAAAGGAACTAAGAACACTTGTACCTATTTTATGGGATTGGTGGTGAATCAAATGAAATAATGTTATGTAAAGCACTTTTACAATCCTCAAAGCAGTCTATTTGTCTGCCGTGCTTATAATTTACAATTGCCTGTTGGACATTTCCACCTGGATGCTTTGCCAACATTTCAAACTCTACATTCCTAAAACTAACCTCATCAAACATCGCATACTCCACCCTATCCCAGTTGATTTCTTCCTTCTGATTTCCCTACTTCTCTCAATAATTACCAGTCTTAACATTTGTGAATCATCTTTATGTCCTCACTGCCCCTTGACCCCCACAAAGTAGTTGTGAGCCCAGATGGTTTCTCCTTCACAACTTATCTCTTATCTGTTCATTTGATTCCCCATCCCCATTGTCAACCACCTTGTTCTGACTTTTATCATCTCACAACTGGATTCTTTCATTAGCCTTCTCATTTGTTTCACTGATTCCTCTGTTCATCTTCCAATTTATCCTGTTTACAATTACCAAATTAACCTTCTTAAAGCATTATTTTGAACTTGATCTTTAACCTCCTTCTAAACATTCATCAGTGTCCTATTAACTTTTTTTAGTTAATAGTTTAGTTTTAGTTTCTGTTTTTAGAAAATAAAGTCAGAACTTTATAGGTTGCCAATCAAGACTTTCCATGATCTGTTGCAAAAACCATGTTTCCATTCCATTTCCAGCTTCTTCCCTATACAACCCCTATGTTGGAGTTAATTAATTTCTTGTTCTAACACGTCTTACAAATTCCACCTTTACTCTCATGTTCACGTCATTCTTTTCTCCAGTTTCCAACTAATGAAGTACTTCAGACCCTGTGTCCAATGCTGTCTCTTATGCAAAGGCTTCTCTCATTACACCACCTGGACACTGTCTCTTCCTCTTCTTCCTTCTCTAACATTCAGTTTATACTAATCAGGTAGGAGTTACATTGCTTTGTGTTGTAATTATTTATGTACAAGCCTTGTCTATTAAGCTTCCCTCACCTTTGTGCCATCCATGAAACCCCCACAATACATTTTATATGATACATATAAGTGAATGTTTCTTCAATGAACAAATGAATTTGCACAGAGGCTAAGACACAGACACACCTACACATAATTACACATTTCTTAGCTTCATATGAATTTCCTAAATGGAACATGACAGTTCTTTCACCATAAAAAATAGAAGAAGAAGGATCTAAAAATAGGAACCTCATACTTCCCATTCTTTGTTACTAAGCATTGTTAAAATACTATTTACTATATGGTGAAAGGTCACAAACTGCAATTGGGGATCTTCACAGAAAAGCAATATTGGGCAGTGAAAAGAGCCCATACTTAGCAGTTAAAAGAAAGACTGGTTCTGGTCTCTGCTTTGGCACTTATTCATTATATGAACTTTGAAAAGTAACCACTTCTTGAATCCTGTTTCTTCATAAGCAAAATTGAAACGATAATATTTGTACTTCCTCCTTTCTGGGGTTGTCCCAAGTATTAAAAGGGATAATGCATAAAAAGAACTTTATAACTGTGGTTAATTAATATAAGGTAATATTCAGTGTTTTTTCTCCTTAAAATCTTCATTAAAATTTGGCCTCATGTACAAAGCCTATTTGAAAGATCTCATTAGGAGTTAAATCTGTTGATATCCAGTTACACCATCTGTGCAGGCCCAAATCTGAATCAACCTGAGCAAATTTCTTTCCTCCAATATCTTATATCACTAGGTTAGCGTGAGGATTTAATGAAATATGACTGAAACCACATAGAGAAGTATAAAGCCCTAACCAAGCACATCGTGTTATTATTAGATCCTTCTTGTCTGTTTCTTCTTCCCCAGTTATCTATACATTCTAATGTCTTGTCATCTATCCATCCCATGCTTTCTCATGTCCAACTAACTCCACCTACGTTAATATTCATAATTGATTCCCAGCCACAACAGCATATTTCTACAGATACCTCAGATTTTATTTTACTTTTTTAGCTTTCAAAGAGACCTTTCCTTTCATTACTATAATGTAGAAACTCCCTCCTCAAATGCTTATCAGTGATTTATCAGTCATTTAACATCTGAGAGAGTTTCTGGAGGTACTGCGAAGGGGTATGTGGGCTTGCTCAAACAGTATCATTATGTTCTTTCCCCAATTCATTTCAGCAAATATTTGTTAAGGCATTGTGTGAGGTATTTGACCATGGCCCCAACCAGAAGCAAAAAGAAGTAAGGTATAATAATGTGAAAGATAGTGTATTTCCCTAAGTTGGTTAAAATATTTCCTGTCCCAATTATGCAATATTTATTTGCAAAATTATTATGCAGTATTTCTTCCCAGCGGTGCACTATGAATATGTTGACCTTATATCTTGAATATTCTAGAACAGTTTCAGTTTCAAGAGCAAAGAACTGACCACTCCATAACACTTAAAAGTTCATAAAGCTTGCTCTTTCATTTTCTTCAGAGCAACTCTTTGAGTTAATTAGTTCAGGCATTATTATGCTCTTTCCATAGATGAGGAAGTGAAGGCTGAGGAAAATAAATGGACCTGATTGCGTTCACATGACTAGTAAGTGTTAGAGCCAAGATCTGACTTCAGATTGGACAATTTCAAGTCCCATGCTCTTCCCAGAACAACACTGCCTCTTCAAAAGACTGCACATTTCACAGTATGCTGCTGAAAGATATATGAGTTGTCAGTCCATGTGCCCTGAAAGATTTTGGCCTCATGTACAAAACTTTGTACTGAATTTTTGGTTAGGTAAAGGTGGTCAGTATAATTTTGAATTGTGTCATCTTATAAGTATGTGGCATTCAGTTTCTGATCACTGACAAAGTTGTTTTTTTTTTTTTAACTTAAATTCACAACGCACTAATTTTATGCACATATTGTCCTGCTTCTTCTGTTGTGTATGTGTGTGGGGGGGAGTTGGTTGTGGACGTGTTATAAGATGAAGAAATCTGTGTGATTGATTTTCCTGGGCTTGCCCATTCAGCAGGACAGCTGAAGGGTCTTTGAAATTTGGGAAGCATAATCCTAGGAAAATGTTCGAGTCATCTTTCTCTTCACTACCAGCTTTCTTCCCAAATGGAAGTGATCTTATCATATGGGAAATCAGTATCCTTCTTGGAATATCCCCTGGCTTGAGTCCTCTGTGACTGCATCATCCTCGTCTTTGTGACATACATTAGGAAAGAAGTGTGGTGGTTGTTCAATTGTTTCAGCTGTGTCTGACTTTTTGTGACCCCATTTGGGGTCTTCTTGATCAAGATATTAGAGTGGTTTGTCATTTCCTTCTCCAGCTCATTTTACATATGAGAAAACTGAGGCAAACAGGGTTAAGTGACTTGTTCAGGGTCGCACAGCTAGGAAGTGTCCGATGTCAAATTTGGACTCCCTGACTGCAGGCACAGCACCGTATCCACTGTACCACCTAGTTGCCCCAAAACAGTGTGGTGCAGTAAAAATTTTGGCTGTTTTGGGAGCTAGAGGATATGAGTTCAAATTCTCACTTTGGCAGTTAGTCCAGTATGTCCTTGAAGACTAGTTACTTAAGCTCAGTGAGTTCCAGGCCTTAGATCATGCACCTGTTGTAGAAGAAAATTATGCAAAAAAGTTATAAAGTTTCTTCCTACTCTAAATTTATGATCCTATGTGCAAGTAAAAGTTTTGGTATACACTTTAGGTGGTGGTAAAAACCATTTTAGGGATAGACGTTATATTTCTGGTGCAAGGTACTCCTGGGTGAGGGACTCCCTCTCCCAAAGCCTCATCTGAAAGCTATAGTTGAATTCGAGTTGCCTGACATACTGAGAGTTTAAGTGATTTCCTCGGAGTCACAAGGTCATTATCAGGGGTGAGTCTTGAATCCAGGTCACTGTGTCTCTAAGGCCACATTCTTATTTAGCATTAGCACCCTGCTTCTCAAGCACAGAGAGAGAAAGAGGAAGAAATTGTGTTGAAGAGAATTTAATGTTAAATTCAGAGAATGGCGAAAACCAGAGACTCAAGGTGCTGGTTTTTAAGTCACAACAATAAGAAAGAATTGATCTCAGAAAACGAGATGAAACATCTCTGCATAATTAAGTGTCCCTTCAAATTTCCCGAAGTAAAACTCCAATTTTAAATACTTGTCATAAAAGTCGTGTCTACCAGTGTGTTTTTACAATATTCTTCCCCTGGCTTTATTTTGATGGAATTGCTTCAGAAAAAAATGCAAACAACTCAACTGGCCTTTAAGAAAACTGCTACTACTGTTGCTGCTGCTGCTGTGGTTGTTGTTGTTGTTGTTGGGTTTTATTGTTGTTGTCTTACATCCATAGTGTTCTGTTCTTCCTGTGTGCTCCCAGCAAGTTTACTGTTGAGAAGCACAGAAAGATGTCTGGTGGCAATTAATTATTACACTCTTGTATGTTTGCAAAGAAAGCTGCTGTATTCTTATTTGGTATTAGCTCAGTTCCTTTATCAGTGGTATGACCTTTACCAGGAGCAAAAAGTGCTGATTCCTACACAGCCAGTAAGTGATGAGAAAGGAGAATCTTCCGTTCTGCCAATTACAGACAGTAATTGCCATGTAATGAAGTTAATGTTTTGTAGAATTTACAACCTGATATTAATGGTGTTTCTTTTCCAGCCTCTCTCCTCCTACTTGGTTTTCACCCGGCTTTTTCCCCCCACAACAAAAGAAACAGGACAATATGTGAAGGCTCATTAATTCTATTTAGTTTTGATTTTTCCCCCCTTCTTTTTCTCCCCTCCTCCTGGAGGTTAAACAAGAGCCATGTCATCAGGACATTCCATAAACTCTGGTTCATGTGAGGGTGAAAGTTACAGCCTCCACACATGAGCCTGCACTGTATAAATGCTCCCTTTTCAATTTCAACTCGGCCCATTTAATGGCCATGCCGTTTTATGGCCTCCTTGATCACCAATTACACCACCAAGAACAATAGACCTACCACTTAAATGACAAGGCCTCAAATTTGCCTTGATTTGCCAATGTGTTTCATAGCAACACTTTCTTTGAAAGTAAGGGTAGCCTAATTACAAGAATGAAGATGGATCAGGGTTTAAGAAAGGCTCTCAGGCCCAGAACAATATGCTAACCTAACTGCACCCCCTGTACTCCTACTGTATCATTCTGACCTCAGGCTGCCCTTGTAACACTCTACCTGACCTGAGGCTGCAGAGAGGAAACTGCGGATGCCCTCCCTATCTTTAGTGCCACTGCTGAATTAGGGAGGGTGTAGCTGAAATCAGTGACACAGGAATCTAGGAAAAATAAATCATAAGACAGGAATCAGACAAATTGAGGAGCTGCAGAATGCCCACATGGTATTCCATTCCCCATTAATGGCTTTACAGCATAAATCTGAGTGTGTTAACACTATTTCATGTTGCAGGGCAAATGTTAAATACTTTCTCTTCTTTGTTATGCAATAGTTAACCAGGAGGAATTCTCTTTTTTTAATTGAGGCAGTTTGCCTTTTTTTTTTAATTGCTGAGGAATCCATGGGTGGTAAAAACTGAAAAAGAATTCAAATGTCATTTCAAAAGTAAGAAGTTTTACCCAAGCTGAGTAATTTCTTTTTAAATGCAGCACGAATTAAACAAGCATTTTCTCTATAAAATTATATAGTTTGTAACATCCTTAGACAATAATAGCAATTGTCAGCATGAGATATTGGACCTATTGTTTCTATGAGTCACCAGTGTTGTTCTAGGAATTGGTCATAAGCAATAAGCATCCACTACCACCCACCATAGACCTCCCCTGTGACCAGGGTTGGTCTAAGAAATCAGGAAAAAAGCAAATGATACAAGTTTAATTTGATCATTTAAAGAATCAAGGTTGGAAGTCACCTAAGAAGCCAGATATTGAAACTTGTACCTCAATGAGAGTCCTCTCTACATTTTTGACAAGTGGTCACTCAGGCCTTATTTAAAGACCTGCAATGATAAGTAACACACTGTTTTCCTGAGTCAGTCTGACACATGTTGAATACCCTCTGTTTTAGAAAATATAACCCTTCTTCCACATGGCAGCCTTTCATAAACTTGAAGACAAATATAATTTATTCCCAGAGTTTTCTCTTCTCCAAGACACGTTCTCAGTTCTTTCAAATGGCAAGAATTGAATTCATTTTGGTAAATATTTTTCAGCTCTTATTATGTTGTATAAGATCACAGTAAAATCACTTAAGAATTGCATATGCCCCTAAATATCCTTACCCCAAATGTCCAAGCTAGAGGGAAGTTTCTTAAATTAATTCATTTAATAAACAATAAGTCTTTCCACAATTAGAAATGAGGCTTGAAATTCAAATTCCACTGGAAACTTCATGTTGACTTCAATTCACTCAGTATAATGACTTATATAACCTTTTCTTGAAAGGTTTTGATAAGGGGAGGGGTTAATATACAAGATCCTCTCCTGAGAGGACATAGGAATGAGGTGGGGGGTGTTGGAGATGTAGAGGAGAAAGAAAAGATTCAAAATGGGTACTCAAGAGGGTATGATGAAGAGTGGAACAGACATGAAAAAAAAAAGATTGCCATGAGCACTGAGGGCATGGTTTATAACAAACTTAGAGTGGATTTGGTCACCATAATTATGTTGATTTTCTTCAGAAATGTTCAGCTGTATGCTGGTAGGAATAGAGAAAGTGGAAGCTGAGATTCATACATGAACAGCAACGGGACAAGAAGTATTCATGGATAAAGAATAGTATACAGTTGAATTGAACCATAGGGGCAGTTAAGGAAGGAATATAAGGCCAGGCAGGGTGATAAAGAAGGCTGAATTGAGCCACTGGGAGTCACGGTGAGGAAGAAGAATATATTTCAAAAGAGTAAGTTAAGGGAGAGATGAAAGGACAAGAGACTATGATCAGGGCATTTCAGAACTCAAGATCATGAAGGGTACATGGCTAAGGGTGATTTTTATTTATTAGTTTTTCAGTTTTGTCCAATTCTTTGTGATCCCATTTGGGGTTTTCTTGGCAAAGACACTGGAATAGTTTCTCCAGACCATTATACGGATGAGGAAACTGATGCAAACAGGGTTAAATGACTTACCCAGGGTCACACAACTAATACATATCTGAGGCTAGATTTGAACTCAAGTCTTTCTGACTCTGGTCCCAGGACTCTATATCCACTGCACCGCCTTGCTGCCCCAGTTCTAGGTGATATCTAGGAGGATAAAATGCGACTGTTCCTGTGAGTGGCAGAACTGAAAGGAAGACTGAGGTTATCAGAGTTGAGGAAGATGTAGAAAAGGGAGGCTCAGAGTGTTCAAGGGCCATCAAAGTGAATTTTGAATCTCCCAAGTATAAAAGCTTGAGAGAAAAAAACAAACTTTAAGTAAGCTAGGTATAAAACTCCTTGAGAAAGAAGGAAAAGTGATCCAAAGATTGGTGGGTTACTGTGATAAGCATTTTACACTGAATGACAGAATGAAACCCAAAGGAGAAAAGACCATTGAGTAATTGTAGCAAAAGCATGGTCACAGAGTGGTGGTGAGGAGCAAGGGGGATTCTGAATTCTAACCCAAGCCCCATGTGTTACGGGTGGGGCATAAGAAAAGTACTCAGTACTGAACAGTTTGTGGTCAAGTTTCTATCAGAACCAGAAGAATGTGAGGTAGAGAAATACAGAAATGGAGCAGGGGTCCCAGACGACACAGGAGAGTGAAAGGGCAGAGCAAAATAAAGACTGAAACTCAGAGAGATAAGAGCAGGGGAGAGAGATTTTTGCCTTAGTACAAGGCAACTCTGAATCACAGGGAAAAGGGGATCAAGAACTGAGTCTCCCTGCCACAGCATGGGGAAAGAATAGATGAACTCTGAGTCTCTTATAACTCTTAGATTCTGTAACTTGTACTTCTCCCTACCCTTTAAGAAAGGACTTCCAAACCCTGGAGCAGTGGATAGAGTGCTGGGCCTGGAGTCAGGAAGACTCATCTTCCTGAGTTCAAATCTGTCCTTAGACACTTACTAGCCATGTGACCCAGGGCAAGTCACTTGCCCGTATATGCTTCAGTTTCTTCAATTGTAAAATGATTTGAAGAAGGAAATGGCAAACCACTATACTATCTTTGCCAATAAAACCCAAAATGGGGTCACGGAGAGTCAGACACGACTGAAAAATGATTTAACAAGAACAAAAATAAATTCTATATTGTGTTTAGTCAGCCATGTTACCTGTGCACAGGATTTATTTGATGACCTAATGTCTGATGGATTTATATCCCAAAGTCAAACCTGAAGGTGGCCATGCTCATGCTTTAATAAAGTATACTTTTTTTTACAAGATTAACAATGAGTATTTTCCCACAGAGAATTAAGGGCATTTTTAATATCCAAAGTGACAGTGCTACTCACTGGTAACAAGCTTACTAAAGGATTATAAGTCTTTGGATAGATTGGTCACTACAGGGACCATTTTAATCTGACTTCTTCATACATTCTTGATGCTGATTCCTAGCCCAGGGGAATCTTGAACCATACGAACCCAAAGAAAGAAGTTATCTATGATAGATTGAATAAAATATTTTAAAATGCCACTTTTTAATCTATTTTGCATTTTCCTAGAAGCCCAATGCACTTGAGTTGTATACCCTTTTCCCAGAATAATATTGGCAATGTAAAAAGAACAGAAGAAAATTCTAGCTACAACAACCACTTAGTGTAGACTCTTTAAAAATAAAACTACTTCCTTCTTCCGATTCTGACTTGATTTATAGCTTTGATTGGTATATGGTGCCCTCTTCTGCTTAAATGATATGAAACAGCTTTATAAATTTGTCTTAAGAGATGGGTAGATGGCAAATATCCCCTCCCTTTGACAATCAAGGGGAGATACTGAATAAAAGAGAAATAAAGGAATACAATATCATTTGGGTCTGACCAGAGTCAGAGTCAACTAATACTGTAACTTCCACCCCAAAGTAGCTTTCCCTGGTATGAATTTGGTGTTTTTGAAATCTGGCATGTGTTTAGGTTTTGATGCTAAAACTGCATTTGATACTAATTCTGATGAGAAAAATTCAGCATTCTCCTTTCTAAGAAATATTTCAAACCCTGGGAGGCAATAATTAGAAAAGCAAATTTACAAGGAAAAAACAATACCATGACCTCATCTATGAAAGTAAAGTGATTAAAAACCAAGGAAGAGCGACTCTACTTCCTTAATGGTGGCACATGATAAAGGGAAGTTCTGCTCTGAGTCAGACATTGAGTTACTTTGCAAGAAAAGATACAATCGAATATAACTTCAAAGAATAAACATAAAAGGTTGGAAGTGCCAATTAATGTACCCTCCTTTCATTCCTCAGTTATACCACTTATGGTCTACCAGAAATGTTGCTGAAATTGTTTCATTTTCTTGTGTTTCCCAATGAAAGCCACAAAGTAGATTCTGGAGCTGAAAAGCTATATTTCATCATTATTGTTATTTAGGCAGCAAGTAAGCTCTTGAACTCGTGCTTCCAAGATTTTCCCAGAGCTTACAGTCTACAGTGTTCTAGATTTGTATTGTTGGTTGTGCATAAAATATTAACATTATGTTTGATACTTGGAGAGCAGTAAAGAGTGCTGTTAAATTGGTGCAAGGTATCATACTACTGCACCCCGCACCCTGCCTGGGATTAGAACATTATTTCCTTGGTCTGATGCCTTTATGTGTTTTTACATCGGGGTTAGTCCAATGTCAGAGGAAGGATACCACACTGAAAGGACCGATAATATAATCCTGGACCAACTTCAGATGTTTTTATGTCTTATCTTTCCTGGAGTGTATGATTGCTTTTTATTTTTATTTTTTTCCATTTTAGATTGTAAACCTACTGGGTAGAAACGGTGGTTTCTTTTGTGTTCTGTCTAGGGAAAGTGGTATGAATTATCATGGAAGGTGACAAGGATGTCAGTAATAAAAAGTCTTCTAGGAGATAAAATTTTTAAAGTGCAAGGTGTTAACATTCTAAAATGGTGAAACTTTATATGTTGCTATCCTCTTATTTCCTTGTAAACAGGGATTTTATTCTATGTTTCTAATTCATTAAATTGGTTTTGAAATGATATAATTTTTTTTCACAAATAGTTTTCTTCCTCTGAACCCACCCCAGCGACAGTCATCTCACAAGTCAAAAGTCTCTAATACTAATGCTTTTAGATAATGAAAATATTGATTGATTTATAATTCTTGCAACATTCATAGAACCTAAAGGTGGGAAGTCATCTTAGTGCTTATCTAGTCTAACCCTTTCCTGAGCAAGAATTCCCTCTACAATGCTGTCAATTTGTGGTCATTCAGGCTTTACTTAAGATTTCTAGTGATAGGCACTCTCCAAAGATAGCCCATTCCATTTTGAGATAACTAATCCTTAATAATTTCCTTATATTTAACTTCCATATTACAACTGTTCTTTGGAGCCACAAAACAAACCGAATTCCTCTTCAACATGACAGTTCTTAAAATTTTGATTCAGTCAGTTAACAAGCATTATTATACACTTAGGTAAAAGGGCCTGGAGTCAGGGAACCTTGAGTTAAATTCAGTCTCACACACTGACTAACTGTGTGACACTGAGAACGTCAATTAACATTTTTTTTTGCTTCATTTTTCTAATCTGTAAAGTGGGAATAATAATAATAATAATAATATCATCTACCTCCCAGGGCTATTTCAAGGATCAAATGACATAATACTTGCAAAGTTCTTGACACAGTCCCTGGCACATAGTAGATACTCTATAAATGTTAGCTCTTAGTATTGTCCTCATTATTGCTTTCTATGGGTCGGGCACTGAGATGTGCTGGGATTCAAAGAAGGACAAAAACATGGTCTCTGACCTCACATTCAAATGGGAGAGAAAAAGTGCAAGCAACTGTATACATTTAAGAAATATACAGTGTAAATTAGAGGCAGATTCAGAAAGATCATAATTTCTACCCCCCAAAACTGTTCTTCTATTGAATTCAAAAGGCTTCAATGTCCCAGTAACTAGATACAAAGACAAAATTAAAAATAGCCCTTAGGGGTTTCCATTCTATGGGGAGTGGGGTGCAGAAGGGGTTAAAATTTGAATTCCTGGGGCGGCTAGGTGGCACAGTGAATAGACCGCCAGCCCTGGAGTCAGGAGGACCTGAGTTCAAATCCAGCCTCAGATCCTTGACACTTACTAGCCATGTGACCTTGGGCAAGTCACAACCCCAATTGCCCTCCAAAATGCAAAAAAAAAAAAAAATTGAGTTCTTGAAGCCAATACTGATATTGAGTTTTTTCAAGACCCTTCATCTGCATGTGTTTTTTTTCCTGGTTTTCCAGCTCATCAATTCCTTTTCTCAATTGAAATAAATTATATTATTCCAGTTATTGTCTGGTCAATAGAACACTATTTCTAGCATCTTCATGTCTTTCTATTCTCCCCTCTCCTCTCACGCAGTTGTGTAGCTATGAACCATGATCAAATAAACTCTGCCCTAATTCCTAGAAACTGATAGTCAATCTATTCCCTAAGGACCCAATCACCACCCCTTTAACTTTCTAACAGAGGTTCCCTTCATTGGCTACCATTCTAATTGTTGCTTCCATTAGAATATATGCTTCTTGAAGGCACTGCCAATCTTTATTTTTGCATTTATGTCTACCACTCAGAATCATGCTTAAATGCTTATTCTCTCATTTATTCATTCCACATTTGTGTCTCTTGTTAGAAAGGATATATTTTACCAAAATGTACATATACAATATTGACAACAATCCCTGTATTTACCAGCCTAGTAACCAAGCAGTGGTCCTATACTTCCTCTTTCTCCCAATAATATATTTTTTGGTTCTTTTCTAGCTATAATGAATGGAAACTCAGTCCACATTTGCAGAGAACTTATGTTGCTATAGCTAATTTGTCTCAAAATGTATGATACGGTAAGGACATGCACTGTCCTGTGAGAGAGACAACCTGTTTCTTTTCTGTCCTGATTCTGGATCACATCAGCTCATTGCCAGCCCAATAATTGGCCAGCTTTTCCAGGACTATAAACTGACCTAAGTGGTCCCTGAACATTAGAATTCACTTTGTTTTATACCCTGGAGTAAATAAAGGGTGTTGGGGTCCAGTACAAATATGCAAACAAAGAATTTTTCCAAAGCTAAGCACTTTCGAACACACCAATCAAGATTAGGCCAGATAGGATCCCCACATTGGATGATACAATGGGATGATGCTTGGTGGAGACAGTTGTGGTTTAATAAATGGTGGTAGCTCTTTCTCTCTCCATAATTACCTCTTCTCTCTAGGCCAGTGTACTAGACTGAACAGAATTACTCAGTCCTTGCATTCATTACCAATCTTAGACTTCCTGAGTTTCACTGCTTCTGATGGTATTCTTTCAGGACTGGATCAAAGTGTTGTAACCCTCCTCTATAACTTGATTTCCATCATCTTGTATACACTTTTTTTTCTTTTTTGAAGCTGGCTTAAGAGTTTTCTATGAATTCACTTCTCTCTCTTTAGACAATTCTTTTTCCTCTCATTCTTTTCCAATTCCTCCTTTCTCATCAGTATTTTTCCTACTTGTGTATCCAATATTTCATTCATGAGTGTCCCATCCCTTCTGACTTGACATTACTGACATAGTTTTGGACTGTGCTGTTCCATGCTTTTTCAGAACCCTTTAAAATCTTTTACCACCCAAATCTATGATGTATGGTAGACTATGCATGACTGCTCCCCTCCAACTTTATCATGAATTCTGAGAAGGGATGCTCAATTTCCTTGAATATTTGCAACATTTTTATCTTAGTATCCAAGTTCTCCTTCTGGTGAAGGTTAGAATAAGAACAGTGGTTGCTCTGGTTATTGCCTCAAACTTTTGAAGGATGAAAAGGTCATTAAAGTAAGCCAAGAATTTTTTTTGATTCTCTGTGTTTGGAAGAGAAAGAACTCCACTATTCCTAGATGATGGAAGTTTGCCATCATTATACATATATATATATATATATATATATATATAAAATCTCTGTGCTAGGCTTTTGTTATGTTTACCAAGCTAACCACCTATTTCCTGCTTCTGTCCAGGTGGTTTGAAGTGTTTCATACTTCATAACAGTCCTGCTTCAGTTTAATCCTCCATTGCTCACCACCATATGTTTTCTATCATGTCTTCACCTTCTGTTTCCTGGATTTCTTCAGATAAGCCTATCACAAAAATACTACTCCATCCTGAGATGGAGGAACTCATTGTTCCTTCTTAGTTCTTCTCTATGTCACATTCTTCCAACCTCCTGACTCATGACAAAATTACTATGTGTCTTCTCCTCCTCCTCCTCCTCCTCCTCCTCCTCCTCCTCCTTCTTCTTCTTCTCCTTCTCCTCCTCCTCCTCCTCCTCCTCCTCCTTCTTCTTCTTCTTCTTCTTCTTCTTCTTCTTCTTCTTCTTCTTCTTCTTCTTCTTCTTCTTCTTCTTCTTCTTCTTCTTCTTCTTCTTCTCTTCCTTCTCCTCTTTCTCCTCCTCCTCTTCTTCCCTTCTTCCTTTCCTCTTCCTCCTCCTCCTTGCAGGACTTTTTCCTTATTGAATATATTTGGGTTTTTTTGGAATATTGAGTTTGAACTACCGGAGGATGGATCCTGACGGACATGTAGAGGAGGGGGTTGACAATAAGCAATCAGAATTCAAGGGGTATTGGGACTAGTCATTCATTTGAAAGTCATCCAGAAGAGATGAAAATTGAAGCCATGAGAGTACATGTGATCACTGAGGGAGCAAGGTTATAGAATGAGAAAAGGAGAGAAAAGAAATGAAAGGCAAAAAAATACCCCTAACAGTTCAGGCTGGGGTGTCCTCAAGTAATTCAGTACTCCTAAAGATGCCAGAGTGCTTACTTCCCTGTCTCGTTCAACTGAGGCTATTATAAAGCTATGGGGACAGGGACAACTTTCTATCTTAGTGATTGTTTAGTTACCAGATCAAAAATTAATAGCGTCAGTGTGTTACAGTGAAAAGTGCACTGGACCTAGAATCATGGGGACTTAGGATCAAACCTCATCTCTAATATTGACTATGTTTGTGAGTCTGAAATGGTTATTTAATTTCAATGAGACTCTACTTCTTTATCTATAAAGTGGGAATAACAGTAGCACCAACCTCACAGGTCTGTTGTGAGGATCATATGAAATCATGTATATAAAACACTTTAAAACCTTAAAACCCTATACAAATACTACTTATCTTCATTATTAGAAAGATTTGGCACATATTTGAACAGTGTACATCCACCAGATGTAGCATCACGATAGTCATTTGTTCAGTTGAATGTTTTTATTCCAATCTGTTCCAGAGCCCATCCAGGATGGCCAGGCTTTGGGAAGACTTTTGACCACTAGGAATACATCCCCTTTTCTTTCCTCTCTTCCCACTTACCCCTGTAAGTGCACCCTAGAATGTTTCCAGGCTGTTTGACTGTTCATATGACTTAAAGACACGGAAGTTATCAATTCTATGCCTTTTGGTGAAACAGAGGACCACCAGTCCTTATCATTTGCCCTGCTACTTTATTCTAAGATTCCCTGGGCCTTACCATCTATCCTGCTTCTATGATCTGTAGAGATCCTGGCATGACTATCTGACACATTGACATATCCTGAGGGACAGTGAGCCTTGCCATCTATTCTGTTGCAGCATACTTAAGACTTTGAGGCTTTTCCATCTTCCCTATAACTGAACAGTATTGGCACAATGGATAGAATACTAGATCTGAAATAAAGAAGACCTGAATTCAAATTCAGCTTCAGATACTTGTTAACTATGTGAACCTTGGGAAAGTCACTTAACCACCTTCTGCCTCAGTTTCCTCAACTGTAAAATAGGGATAATAATAAAACCTACCTCCTATGGTTGTTGTGGGGATCAAATGAAGTAATAGTTGTAAATCGCTTCTAGTAGGTGCTTAATAAATTCTTGTTCCCTTTTCCTTCTCCTAATTAGAATGTGAGCTCCTTGGGAGCAGGGAATGTCTAGGGTTTTTTTTTTTTCTGTTTTATACCTTGGTGCTTATCATAGTGTTTGGCACATAGTAGCCCTTAATGTAAGGGACATAGTAAGCTCTAAATGCTTTTTCATTAATTTACACAGTATCTCACATATGGGTGAAGAAGGCCACCTCACATTCAATGTAATTTAAGTGTGATACAAAGCCTTTTCTACCAAAACATATTTTCCTACAGGTCAATAAAACTTGACATTATTCTCCCCTCTTAACCAACCTGGAATACCTATTATTAGAATATATATGAATTTTTTCCCCCTGAGCTAAACAACAAAATTAAAACCCTTATTCCTAGAAAACCCTTGTAAAAACACATGTTACCTGAGAAAAGAGATGTCTATCCTAGCCTTCTAACATTAAAATGCTTTTAATTTTCAGACTATCTAAATGTATTTTGTTATTCAGAAAGGCTGGTGCTAAGTTACAGTGTGGGGTAACTCCAGTGGGCCTTGAAATATATGGAACATGTCAAAAATGAGCCATAAGTATTGGGGGTGAGACATGAAGGTAATAGACCAAGAAGCTCATATTCTGGGAGAGGGGGACCTGGGATGACTGCTTGGGCGTGAGCTGCTAGAATAAGTAGTGAGGTTTCAACTTTTGCCTATTTCAGAAAATTTTGCCTAGGGCTTGCCTTTGTTCAGATATGGTATGTGTGATACCTGAATTCTTGCCTGACACTAAGCATAGATCTGAACAAAGAAATATCCAGATTCTTTTGAAAAAATAGCTTCATATTATGTTGATTAGGTAAACACAGCTAGAACATACTAGGAAGAAAGATATTTATTTGGAGTGCAGTCATCAGAGATGGGATTTCCCCTTTTGTGCAAAGCCTTTGGTTCCACTTCATGACTGAGGCCAGACTCTGCAAACAGATGGGACTTCAGGCAACAGGCAAAAAAATGAGTCGCTCAGAGAAGATAGTGCGAATCAGGGAAATTGCAGTGAAGTCTAGAAGAATCAATCGATACACTAACAAACACCTGTTTAGCATTTACTGTGATACTATGATCGGCCCTGCTATAAAGGAGAGCAAAAGCAGTTCCTGCCCTTAAGGAGCTTACTTTTTAATAGGAGAGACAATACAAACATAAATCAAAACACACAAGATAAAGAGAATAGACAGAGGATGGAAGGTTACATTAGAGGAAAAGGCAGAGAGGCAATGTGGGTCAGCAGAAAGAGAACTGAACTTAGAATCCAGGACCTGAGTTCAAATTCTGGATAGATTTGGACATAGGAGCAAAGCTGGGTAGATCAGTCCAAAATGAGGTTTCCAGAAAGAATGAGATAGTTTGAGCTTCTTAGGTGAAGGGGGAGAAAGATACATGGAACAGACAAAAAACCAAAACATTTCATAGAAAAGGCAACAGATTCCAAGAGTCAGGTGGCAAGTTAAGAACTAAGAAATCAGCAGTGAATGAGAAATCAGTATGAGGAATGTTGAGAAGAAAAAGTCATGGTAGTAAGGTCAAATAAGACTTCAGAAATGAACCAGCTGGCCCAATTCTAGCGGATTCTGTCTTCTGCCTGTCTGTCCCTGGGGGAGAGGAGGACAATTCATGAATGACATCAAACTACAGGTGAAGGTAATTGACAAGAGTGGGCCACAGTGGGGGGGGGCACGTCAGGCTTCAGGGGTGGGGATAAGTTCTTACAAGAGGAATTTTCTTATAGCAACTGCTATAAATCTAAGGAAAAAAAGCTATCATGTTATAGAAGGAAATCATGCATCAGGCAGGAGCTTAAATCAAATATTCACCCAGATCCCTACAACTCTATGATTCTGTTGTTAGTAACCTGTTTGCTCAGCTGGACTTGTCTATACACACACAAGCACACACACATGTTTGGCTATATACATGTGGGCATATATACATATACATGTATATACACATATACACATGTATGTGTATATAGCTGTGTATGTATATATAGCTGTGTATGTATAAATACAATTGATATCAAATTGCATTTTAGCTATTTGAAATAGGAGTTAACATAATTCATCTCCCCCCAAGAAATCCTACACACACACACACACACACACACACACACACACACACACACACACACACTCATATCCAGTGAGTAATAATAATTGGTTTGATGAAGTTAATCATTTTCTGTTGTTTAATAGGGCAAGACCTCCTTGATCCAAAACTGACTTTCCCCTTAGAAAAGAAGGAACACCATCTCCACTGCTCTTCAGAATATGGGATGGAAAAAATACATAACACTGCCTCCAACCCTCAAGGACAATTTACTGAGAGGGAGCCAGTGTAGAAAGAAGGAACATGACTAGTATCCCGTTACCTGAGCTGAGTAGCTGGAGTGGCTAGAACTTAAGGAAACTCTATTTTTATTTTTTGGAGGGGGGAAGGTAGGCAATCGGGGTTAAGTGACTTGCACAAAGTCACACAGCTATTAATTGTGCCAAGTGTCTGAGGTCAGATTTGAACTCAGGTCCTCCTGACTCTAGGGCCAGTGCTCTATCCACTGTGCCACCTAGCTGCCCTATGAAACTCTTTAAGGGCCCTGATCTCTTCTTTTCTCTTCTCTTGGTGGTAGGCAAAAAACAGTCCTTGGCTCATCTGTTACTCTTGAGTGGTTGCATGTACCTAGACCAGGTGTCTTGTGTCTTTAAAGTTATTAAGGATTATAGTCTCGATTTATAGGAGACATTTTGGTAGATTTATGTTTCCCATTGAGCTAGAAATTTTTCTAACTATTCATAAGCTCAATAATTATTTTTTTTTTTGGAGGGCAATTGGGGTTAAGTAACTTGCCCAAGGTCACACGGCTAGGTTTTTGTTTGTGTGTGTTAAGTGTCTGAGGCCGGGTCTAAACTCAGGTTCTTCTGGCTCCAGGGCCGGCGTTCTACTCACTACACCACCTAGCCGTCCCTAGCTCAATAATTCTCATGAAAAAAAAATCTCTCTCTCTCTCTCTCTCTCTCTCTCTCTCTCCCCTTCTGGCTGGCTGTCTCTGTGTCTCTGCCTCTGTCCCTTATTTTTAATAAGTGGAGTTTCATTTCTTTGCCAAAAATAATTCTAGGTACTCAGGCTCCCAGCTGTAGAAGAACACAATGTCTCTCTGAAAGTACCTATGCAAAAAATCATATATAACAGATATATTGTGTCAGATTAATAAAGAAGCATCTTGTACATAAAACTGTAAACATGAGAAGCTTGTATACCATATCTCTTTCCTTCTTGATTATTAGTATATAAACTAAGCACTAGATATAGAGGGAACTAATTTACTTGTCTAGGTTCTGCTTTGATCTGTTTATTTATTTTTTGTTTAGAAAATAATACTAAATGATTCTGAAGGTCATGTCCTTTTCATTTCTATACTAGATGGTGAAGTAGGTAGAAAGATGGGCCTGAAGATTCCAAGATTTGGCCTTCATCCAATAGTATTCATAATTTATTTATCAGAGTTTTCTTTACTTAAATATTTATAAACATTTATAAAGTACCTACTACATTCAATGCAGTGTGGTAGGTGCTGGCAGAAATCTGAGGATGAAGAAGATACTGTCCCTATACTTAAACAGTTTACAATCTAATGGTACCAAAGAAGTCTACTCATTCAAATATGTTTTTTTTAAACTTACTATCTGCATGGCCTGTGGCAAATCATATCTGAGCTTCTGCTTCTTCACTTTAAAAATGAGGCTTGGGACGGCTAGGTGGTGCAGTGAATAGAGTGCTGGCACTGGAGTCAGGAGGACCCGAGTTCAAATGTGGCCTCAAGACACTTGACACACTTACTAGGCATGTGACCTTGGGCAAGTCACTCACACTGAGGTAAGGTCCCTTTCAAATAAAAATTCTATAAGTTGTTCTCAATTACAAGGCAGTGTCATAAAATTGACCCTAAAATGAGGTTCCATCATATCATTTTTTTTTTAATTTTCAGACACAAGAGCAACCCAAATCGTAGCCCCCAAAACTCTTTTCTTGAGAGATTTCCTGATTTTCTTTTAAGATTGTTAACAAAGCAAGCAAAACTCAGATTTTTCAATTCAATTCAATCCCATAAACATTTATTAAATGTTAATTATATTCCAGGCACTAGGCTAAGCACTTGGGATACAATTAATAAAACAAAAGACCCTCCCTGCTCTAAAGGAAGTTTGTTGCTGTTATCGTTGTTGTTCAGTTGCATACAACTCTTTGTGACTCCTTTGGGGTTTTCTTGACAAAGATACAGGAGTGGTTTGCCATTTCCTTCTCCAGCTCATTTTACAAATGTGGAAACCGAGGCTGACAGAGTTAAATGACTTGCCCAGGATCACAGAGCTATAATGAGACTTCTAAGAGGCCAGATTTGAACTCAGGAAGATGCATCTTCTTGACTCCAGGTCCAATGCTCTATGCACTCTAGAACCACTGAGCTACCCAGGAATTTCTTATGATGATGAAATTATAATTATAGGTCATGCATAGCCCACCTCCACCCTATACCCTGAAAAACTAATTAGCATTTTACATCTATCTGTGCTGACGAAATTTGGGTGTCTGATGTAAATTTTTGTGAAGCCCTGTCAGTTGACTTGACCCTTTTTTTGGAGGGACATGCAACTGTGGATGGGAACAGTTCAAATAAAATGATAAATATTGCTCCCATTAGGCCAAGATCAGTGATGCTCACTATCCTTTTGATTCTGTTATATTTAGGGATGTAAAAATCTTATGGGAATATGTTCATTATCTCTCAATATATGGAAAAAGATATGTGTATACACACATATGCATACATACATATATATGCATGTATATGTATATGTATATATATATAGAAAAGATCTAGGATGAGACATATAAGACAAAGGAAACAGCAGGAAGTATAAAGCTTAAAATTATATGGAAATTATTTTTCACACTAATGACTTTTTTATTATCTGGGGCATTTGAGTCCATATTTTTGATGGAACTAATGTATAATGAATGCCAGTCTTTGACCTAAATGTGGAGGTCTACTCAACTGGGGACATACCTGAACTTTTTTTTGAACCTGCCGTGATTTTCAGGCCTCACAGGACTGCCCCAATCCTAACCTAAGAAACTGGGGGAGATCCCCAAAGCCCTCTTCTTTTCATGGTTTGGTTTGATGGAGTCAGTTGTAGAGGTGGCAAACACCCAATTGTATTTTAGAAATAGTCTAACTTAATGCCATTCAAAAATATTTATTAAGCACTTATTGTGAAGCCAGTGTTCTAATAGGCACCAGTCATAACCTAAAGGGATTCTAAAGTATGAACCTTGCCTGCTAGGAACTTAGCATCTAGGTGTGCTTTATAAGACATAAGGAAATTAAACAAAACAATTAAGTGGTAATACCAGACAGTACACACTTAAGAATCAAAATGAATGGCAATGAGTGCTAAAGGATTTAGGAGAAGGGACCAGTTATGAGATGTAGTAGTTAGACAACACTATTTGTGAATTAAATTGTGGTTGTGGTTTGTTCTTTGTTCTCAAAGAGGACCAAGAAAACAGAAAGATGATGCCATAACTTACAAGTGAATTGCATTTAAGTGAGAGAGGGTGTGCAAAGTCAACAGCCTCACTTTCTCCTCTGGAGTTATCTGGGTCCAGTTGTCAGAAACAGATCAGGACAACTGGTCATGACCGGGGATGCAAGGGGAGACCTTGGCCTTTTTAAGCTAAGGGCTATTGGAGTTCTCACTTTGACTGAAGCAATGGCCATTCAGTGATTAGGTCTGTTTAACAAGTGAGTCAAGGATGACTCCTTTAATAAATAAATATTTCTATCCAAAGGAGAAACAATTACTATTTACATTCTCTCTGAGCCATCAGGGACCAAAAATTAACCATTAAGTGGTGCTTGAGCAGGGACCTATTTTTGGATAATCAACGAGAGCTAGAGTGAATCGGGTTTCAGGCCTAGTCTTTAAGAAAGAAATTTAGCCAGGAAATCCCAAGATATAAAGGTAGGCTTCAGCCAACAAAATTTACCTTCCTTTGGGCAGAATGCCCTCAGGTAAGGGCATGGCACCCCATGGAGAGGGGAGGAACTTAAGTTAGAACTTTAAGAATGTCAAGGACATTCTAGGTATGAGTGGTAGCAAAAGAAGAGGTGAAGAGTTTGGAGTAGCCATGTCATATTCAAAATGCATGAAGGAGGCCAACCTGGCCACAACAGATGGTGAGTAGTCAGAAATAACATTGGATAGACAGGGCAAATTTGGATAATATAGGACCTTGAAAATTACTCTGACAAATTTGGACTGTGTTCCCTAACACAGTGGACAGTCCCTGAATGTACTTGAGTTTTTAAGCTTTTGAAGATGATATGATGAAAGCTATGATTTAGGAAGATTAATCTGATGATGCCATATAAAGTACAAAGATGACCTTGACAAAACTTGAAGCACTGCTGCATCCAGGTCCCAGTTCTAAATCTGAGTGGCATATAGTAGAATCCAAGTTCAATTGATCTTCTGCAGTGCCTAGAGAACAAATGTAAACCATCTCCGACAATAGTCCAATGTTAATACAGTGCTATTGTAGAGATAGTCATCTTTTTCCAAAGGTCCTATCTTTGTAGTATCTAAGCACACCGAACAACTACCCAATGGGCATGCTTTTACCTACACATGGAGATAAATCTTTATTCTTATCTTCTCCCACCAGCTGGTGCCATGTAGTCATGTGGTAGGAGACCAGAGGGGCTTTTTAATCATACACTATCAGGATATTCAGAGTTAAGGTCCACACAGCAACTATAACTCATTCCCCCCTTTGACTATAGATAGTGATGCTGCCTTCAGATATACTGGTGCCTTCAGGGTTGTTAAAAATTTGTTGTTTTTTTATTTTTATTTCTTTCTGTAAGAGAAGCTGACTTGATTTACAATGATTTATCATGATTTTCTTTCATGATAGAACTTGAGTGAGGCATATTGATTGATGGGGGTTTATGAGGAAAATGTTAATTGGACAGTGACTGCTTTTTCTTATGAATATATGTAATTCATTTTTTGGTTAATCTAATTCAGCAAACACCTACTATGTGCAAGTCACTGTGCTAGGTCCTGGGGATACAAAGAAAGAAGAAGAAGAAGAAGAAGAAGAAGAAGAAGAAGAAGAAGAAGAAGAAGAAGAAGAAGAAGAAGAAGAAGAAGAAGAAGAAGAAGAAGAAGAAGAAGAGAAGAAGAAGGAGGAGGAGGGAGGAGGAGGAGGAGGAGGAGGGAGGAGGAGGAGGGAGGGAGGAGGGGAGGAGGAGGAGGAGGAGGGGAGGAGGAGGAGGAGGAGGAGGAGGAGGAGGAAAAGGAGGAGGAGAAGAAGAAGAAGATACAACAACAAGAAGAACAAGAACAAGAAGAACAAGACAAGACTAAGATTTCACCCAAAAAAGTCAGATCTAAATAATTGGAAAAAAATCAGTTGCTCATAGTTAGGCTGAGCTAATATAATAAAAATGACAATTTTACCTAAATTAATTTACTTATTCGTACCATACAAATCAAAATACTTAAAAGTATTTTATAGAGTTAGGAAAAAATAATAACAAAATTCATCAGGAAGAACAAAAGTTCCAGAATATCAAGGGAATTAATGAAAAGAAATGCTAGGGAAAGTGGCCTAGCCATACCAGAATTTAAACTATATTATAAAGCAAAAGTCATCAAAACTACTTGGTACAGATTAAGAAATAGAGTGATGGATCAGTGGAATAGATTAGGTACCCAAAACACAGTAGTCAATGACTGTAGTAATCTACTTTTTGATAAGCCCAAAGACTCAAGCTTCTGGGATAAGAACTTAGTATTTGACAACAACTGTTGGGAAAACTGGGAAACAGTATGGCAGAAACTGAGCATAGACCAATATCTTACACCATATACCAAAATAAAGTCAAAATGGGTTCATGATTTAGATATAAAGGCTGATACTGTAAGCAATCTGGGAGAGCAAGGAATAGTTTACCTGTCAGATTTATGGAGAAGGGAAGAATTCATGACGAAACAAGAGATAGAGAGCATTATGAAATGCAAAACGGATAAGTTTTATTACATTAAATTGAAAAGTTTTTGTACAACCAAAGCCAATGTAACCAAGATTATGAGGGAAGCAGAAAATTGCGAAAGAATTTTTACAACCAGTGTCTCTGATAAAGGCCTCATTTCTTTTCTTTTTTTTTTTTGAGGGCAATTGGGGTTAAGTAACTTGCCCAAGGTCACATGGCTAGGTTTTTGTTTGTTTGTGCGTTAAGTGTCTGAGGCCAGATCTGAACTCAGGTCCTTCTGACTTCAGGGACAGTGCTCTACTCACTGCGCCACCTAGCAGCCCCTAAAGGCCTCATTTCTAAAATATACAGAGAACTGAGTCAAATTTATAAGAATACAAGTTATTCCCCAACTGATAAATGGTCAAAGGATATGAACAGGCAGTTTTCAGAGGAAGAAATTAAAGGTATATATATATATACATAAGCATGTGAAAATTGCTCTAAATCATTATTGATTAGAAAAATGCAAATCAAAATAACTCTTAGGTACCACAGCTCACCTGTCAGATTGGCTAACATGACAAAAGAGGAAAATTATAAAGGCTGAAGAAGATGTGGGAAAATTGGAACACTAATACATTGTTGGTATAGTTGTGAACTGATTCAACCATTCTGGAGAGCAATTTGGAACTATACTGAAAGAGCTATAAAAATATGCATACCCTTTGACCAGAAATATCACTTCTAGTATCCCAAAGAGTATCATACAAGTGGGAAAAGAACCTATATGTACAAAAATATTTATAGCAGCTCTTATCATGGTGGCAAAAAATTGGAAATCAAGGGGATACCCATCAATTGGGGAATGGCTAAACAAGTTTTGGTATTTGAATATAATGGAATACTATTGTGCTATAAGAAATGAGGAGCAGACAGACTTCATAATAACCTTGAAAGACTGATGTAAACTGATACTGAGTGAGGGGAGCAGAACCAGGAGAACTTTGTACAAAATTACAGACAAATTGTATCTGTGATGACTAACTTTGATAGACTTGGCTCTTCTTAGCAATGCAAGGTTCAAAGACAACTCCAAAAGACTCATGATGGAAAAAGCTATCCACATCCAGAGAAAGAATTATAGAGTCTGAATTCGGATGGAAGCAAACTATTTGTTTTCTATTTGCTTTGTTTTGTTTCTGCTCTCCTGTGGTTCATTCCATTGGTTATAATTCTTTATAACTTGACTATTGTGAAAATATCTTTAATGTGAAGTTATTTGTAGAACCTATATCGGATTACATGCCGTCTTGGGAGGGGAGGAGGGAGAAGAAAGGGGGAGGAAATTGGAACTCAAAAACTTGTGGAATGGATTGCTGTAAACTAAAAATAAATAAATTTAAAAGAAAGAACAAGAACAAGAACAAGAAGGAGAACAAGAAAGACAAGAACAAAAGCAAGAACGAAGAAGGAGTCTTCCCGAAGCTTGCATTCTAGTGGGTGTGGTTGTGGTTCAGAATAAAATAATTTATTTTGATCAAGTTACAACAAACATATTTTTTTTACTGTTTTGGAATAAGATGGAACAAAATTTGGCCCAGGGTACCCCCCAGAATGTAGGGCTCAGAGTTCCAAATCTGATCTTCAAGGCTGAACAAAAAGGATCAGTTTCTCTTTTTTACCTATGCCCCAACCACAGTTGTTCCATGCTGAAATACCTAAGATAAAGCTTAGGGATGGCTTCTTTTTAGATTTCCCTAGCAATGAGTAACAAGGTCTCCAATTCTGCACGGGCATTTGGTGAACAATATCAGCAATTAGATATGAGACACCCTTTATTTTACCCTCCACTGAAACTATGAAACACAACAGACTCACAGCAACATGTAAACAAATACAGAAATGTGAACTCCTTCACTATGCCATCAGACTCCCTGCCTTCACAAGAAGGTGAAGGGAATTTGGGGAGGTTACAAGCAACTCATGACAATAGTAAAGTTATCGTTCCCATGCACTTCTTTTAACTCTCACCTTCAGTGTCATCTCCCTGCCCCTGGCATGACTTTTGTCTTTCAGCTGCAGGGAGAATAATCATTGAAAACAATACTCTTCTTCCTCCATCCCTCTATAAGGTCAGAGCCAAAGGGATGGAACTCAGTAAATCTTGACTCTCTTGAATATTATGTAATAAGATCAATCTCAGGTATCTGGAGCTGAGTTTCAAAAAACAAAAAGTCATAGGTAGAAAGTCATGTAGGATCACAGAACAAGATTTAGAGTTAAAAGTGAATTTTAGTGATCACTTAGTCCAAGGTTTCTTAAACTTTTTCCACTCTCAACCCCTTTTCTGTTTTGAGAGCATTCATTGGCATTGAGTGGTTGAAGGGCACACACAGTGCAAAGTGCAAATGCTTTGTGTTCAGAACCAAGGCTACTGTGAAATTGCACTATGCAACAGGGGGTGTGATGCCAGAAACACCTTAGATACATTATGTGTTTGATTTTTTTGTTCTAGTTTTTTATCATTGCACATTCAGAAAGCTTCTAGGCTTCCAAATTTTCCATGACCCTATATAAGGTCACAACCCACAGTTTAAGAAGTGCTGTTAAACACTCTAATTTTATAGATGAAGAACTTGTGAAAAGCCATGCCCAAGGTTCCATAAAGAAGCAAGGTTCAAATCCATACCTTCTGGTTATGAATTCAGTGCTTTTGGTTGAAATAGAGCTCCCCTCCCAAACACTGAATTTTAAAGGGTGCAAAATAAATTCATTTTAATAAACAAGATTTTTTATTGGAAAGAATGTAGATATTGTAGTTTGCATAGTATTGGGATGGTCTAAAAATAAGTCATTACATGTCCTAATGTCAGCTCTCAGGGAGACCTCGAGTCCGATGAGACCTTTGAATGACTTCAGGAAGACACCAGATAGCAACTGACTAGGACTGAATATCTTTTGTAGTTAGGGCATCCAGGTACAAATTCCACTTTCTCCTGAATAGCATGGGATAATTATGGTGATGCCAACTGCTAGCTGTACCCAACAGCATTACCATGGAGGCCTTGGGGACTCTCAGAGCCCTTCTGGATGTGGGCCTGTGAGTGGATGTATTAAAGGCAGTTCATGACCTTCTGAAGTTATATACCTTACCCAAGAACTTCTCATTGTCTTGTAACTCCCCAGAATATGGCTATTGGTATGAATTCTAAGATACTCAGTGGCCCTTGGGGGACACTCAATAATTACACAGAGTGCCCTTCAGTGGTCCTGAGTCAGAGTCAGGTGTAGTGACACCTTATTGACATGTGCCTGGAGCCTCACTCACTGATGTATGTCATGAGAGAAGGCACTGTTGCTTCTGTGATGCGCACCACTGGCACTTGTCAGTTTGCAAGCTCGCTGAGAGATAATGCATGCTGAGGAGAGCTACATTTTCTTTCTCTTGGGTTTTGAGCAACACTGCACTGGAAATCTTGGCTCCTCTTTTCAAGCCTACCCCTGGCTCACGACATTGCCTTGTGGAAGTTACCATTCTGTGCCTTCATTTAACAATCTATAAAACAGAACTAATGTTGGGCTCTCTTCTGTGATCATCTTGCACACATTGTTCCATTGAATAGCGCCCTTAAGTATTCACTGGAGAGGTCTCCGTTTCCAGTAAATTTGAATTCATTCAAACACTCCCCTGGCACCTCTGGCTCCAGTGGCAGCTGGTCACAGTCTATGAGCGCAGCAGACATCTGGCTGGCGACGTA
Organism: Gymnobelideus leadbeateri; assembly: GCA_011680675.1. Taxonomy (NCBI): domain Eukaryota; kingdom Metazoa; phylum Chordata; class Mammalia; order Diprotodontia; family Petauridae; genus Gymnobelideus; species Gymnobelideus leadbeateri. The sequence continues at coordinate 114,725 of WOXC01009225.1, read as the reverse complement.
GGTAGGAAAGAAGCTAGCGGCCAAATTCTTCAGAGTCATAAAGGGGGAGAGGGAGAGCTTTTTAATCCCTGGAAATAGGTACCCCACAGGATTGGGAATCATGGAGCCAAGAGTTAAAACTCAGTTTGTATCTGGTGATGGTTAATCCTCTAGGTCCTTGGTGTCAGAAGGATTCCTATTCTGGCAACATGGATGATTCCCTTGTGAGAACCAATTCGATACAATGAGCTTATGAAGCACCTACTATGTTGAAAGGCATTGTGCCAGAAACTAGGGCTATAAAGATGAAAAATGCCACAATGCTTGCCCTCAAGTAGCTTTCAGTCAAGTAGAGAGTGTGGGGAGGGTTACGACATTTACTTAGATAAATATAGGACAAGGGAGACTGTGACCATGTGATCCTATGATGGGAGCAAAGGAGGGATCCAAGGTACTCTAGGAACTTTTGAAATGGAGAGCTAGGTTTTTCTTTGTTGAATGCTGGAAATATTCACATGCCAGGCTGCAGCTGGCCTGATCCTCAAAAGAAAAGCAAGATTTCAATAACCAGCGATGAGGAAGAAGGCCATGTAAAGGTGGTGTTGCATTGGGGAGCACAGGGGCAAAGGTGCAATCAGCTAGAAAAGGAGTCTCCAAAAGTTCCTCCTGAGGGTAGGACACTTGTTCCCTGATTTTGGTGGCTGCCTGGACCTGCTACTTTGTATTTGAGGATTTAGGGCACACAGGGGATTTTAGGGGATACACAGGTGCAGAGAGAGAAAAATAAGCTAACTTGGAAAGATATTATTTTGGGCACACAGCTGTACTAACTTTAAATATAATATTGTCAGTATTTTTCCATGCTGAGATTCAATAATATACAGCCTCCCTTAAGGCGAGTGTGTCATGGTGGTCTCAAGACCACCAGGCCTATTCTTATAACAGTCCACCATTGGCCTCTGAGACCACCCATGAAGCAGTCTCCTTTGGTAAGTAGACCTTATAGAGGCAGTGGTGTGTGTGGGATAAAGTGAGAGTCTTAGCCTAACTTATCCAAACCTAATGATTCATCCAGTGGCCTTGAAGGTCCTTTGGTACAGGTAGTACCGCACTATCTTAATCCCTACCACACACAATATGAAAAGATTAAAAAACTCAAATGTGATTGGGGAGCTCTGGGACAAGCTCCCCAATGACTAGGGAGGGCCCAAGAGAACAGGTTGTCCTCTGGACCTGGGAAGATGGGATGGATCTGAGTTCTGAGTTCCTTAGCTTCACCTGCGCAGGTCCTTCTCCTGTCAATGATTTCATGGGCTAAATGGGAGCAATCTATCCACATTCAATAGACATTCATGAGGGCATATATTCCCCCTTTGTACAGAATGAGGTAGTCTAGGACCAAGCAGTCATACATAACCACATCCCCAAGGGTGTTCTGGCCTTTGGCTAGTGTCAAGCCCTTTGGCAACATCCATGATCTCTTTCTTCAGGTATCTATCAAATGCCTTCTATGTATGCCTGTGCACAGTCTTCTCATTTATTTTCCAGGCAAATGCACCCAAAAGAGCCCCAACTCTAAGATATGGCCCTCTCCCCTCCTATGCCTAGACAGGGACTTAGAGGGTAGAGGGGTAAGTTCCTAGCCCTTGGTGGCATTATAAAAGGTGAGGTCAATTCCCATGGTAATGAGGAGGCAGGGAAAATTGCCCAAGAAGGGGCAATTGGGGGAAGGTGTTGCACAGATCCATCTTGTGCCAGAAGGGGCCCAGAGTTAGGTTTTATCAATCTAGATGCCCTTGTGTATAGTTATATTTTATGGTTGGGTCTCCAGGCTTTCTGGACAGGCAGGTGTCATAGATCGTGTCTAAATAGGTGTGGTTCATGTCAGGGGAGAGTGGACAAATTGGACTTGCCCAGTGGATGACACATTGGTGAATTCGATGGTGGTATGCAATAATCCTTGGGATCCTGGCTGAAAACTGAATGCTATATTATGTGTCTTGTTACTAGGGTTTGTGGAGATATTTCCTTGACCACCTCCAGTTTCTGGGTCACTTGTGAAGAATTTCTAGGTAATGCCGGCTAGTGACAAGACTTAAGTGATAAAGCCACCAAGTTGCTTAAGGAGAGGCAAACGAAAATACAAAGAAAAATGTGAGAATTTTGACTGGATAGGGGCCCACTTTGGGCTAGAAGCACCAGAGAGGTTTTGTGAGAAAGTCCCATTTGATATAGGTTAGAATTTCAACAGGCAGAAAGGTTATTTGTGAACAAAGATGCAGAGGTAGGAAATAAATCAAACAATAAGCATTTATTAAGTACTTACTGTGTACTGTGCATGGTGCTAGGGACTAGAGATATTATCTTGACAGAAAATGGAGGATGTGTTCTGAAAACAGCTACTAGTCTCTTTTAGCTCTTTCACATAGTGAGTGAAGGAGAATGTGAGATGTCCAGAAAGGTACAGTTAAATCAAAATTGTAGAAAACCCGGAATGCCAAAACTAAGGAGTTTCCTCTTCATCAGGCAAACAGCCAGAAAATTTTAGACATTTTTGAAAAATAAAATAATATATTCTATTCCCCTAATCGCCTCTACACATGTCATACTCATTATTGAATCTTTGCCTTTAGGTCTGGGGCTCACATTGCCTATAGTGCCCTCCCTTTCCCCTTCATCTATCTAAATCCCGTGTATTCTTCAATGTCCATATTCAACCTCATTTTTCTTCATAGATCTTTTATAAACTACTCTGATGAATACTGTTCTTCTTCCTTTATGAACTTCTATCAAACACAGCCAATAGTTCCAAGTATCAGAATTATTCTATAATAAATTTATAATTATATTTTTCTCCCTCAGGGAGAAGATGGAGCATAAGATTGTCAAGGGCAGGGGGTATGTCGTGTACAGTACATTGTTTAGTATGGTGTTGGAGGCATAGTCAGTTTTCTAAAACTTGAATTAAATTGATCAGGGATTAATGGGATGAGTGGGAGGAAGAGCCTTTTGTTGAAGAAAATTAACTCAAAAGATTGAAGAACCAAATGAGTATAAAGCAGTACCTGCCAGTCTTTTTTGGAGGTAGGACATCCTCTGATTGTTTAGATAACTAATCTATTCCTCAAAATGCTAGCTGACATATAAAAATAATAAAATCTATTATAACAAATTTTCATTGAATTATTATTTTTGATATTTTTTAGAATTATCCAGTGTCCCCCTGGATATCTATGGATGCCCTTGAGGTCTTGCAGAACTAAAAATAACACACAAGAAAACAGTTTGCCTATAATGTAAATATAGCCAGTTCCCATCCCAATACAGTAAATATATCTTCCTTGCATTTACCCTTAGAGAGTATAAGCAGGACTTTTAGTGAGGAAGCCTTCTTTTGCTTTCCTCTATACTCTTGGTAGTGCTTGAAACTTGAGCACTTCCATTTCTTTTTTAAGAAAGAAAAAAAGAAAATAAATCTTTACTGCTTGTTTGCCTTTTTACTTTTAGGAGGGCAAAGAGGGACTTTTTTGAATCTGGGAGAGAAAGAAAAAAAATAAAAGATGCATGTTTTTAAAATTATATCACTTCTCTGGTATGTGTTTTGTTTTTAATTCTTGCTCAGACTTTTGGGTGTGGTGGGATTTCTGGCTGAATCTCTCTTTGTGGACTCACGCTGAGCCTGCTATGTTCTGGAGTTGAAATTTTATTCAGTTTCCTTAATCATTTACATATTACATTGTGACTAGAGTCCTCAACATACCTTATTTTCTTCTTCTTTTTTTAATATTTTGGATCACACTGCATTGTGCCTGGTAACTAGATGGGTTAGCTGGGAATCTATATAGAGAAACACAGTTAATTATAGTCAATCATGTAGAATTTTTGTAATTTCTTCTCCTACCACCTCTACCAACCCTCTTGACTTTTTTCCCACCCATTTTCTTTCCTTTTATGGATATATTCATTCTATAAAATTCATACTGTACTTTTAGATTGAGATTTTAAATATGCTGAATACCATATCCCCGAGTCCAGCTTTTTGCATTTTATAAGACATCTTATAGGAACATGGCTACTCACTTCACTATCTTCTGATGAGCAACAAGGAAGTTACAAATCTTAAAACTTAAGCATATAGGGGCAGCTAGGTGGCATAGTGAGTAAGAGCGCTGGCCCAGAGTTGGGAGGACCCAGGATCGGTTCCGGCTTCAGAAAATGAGCACCCACACACAAATAATGACTGGCCATGTAACCTTGAGCAAGTTACTTAACCCCAGTAGCTTTAAAAAAAAATACATAAGCATATGTGGGTAATAACAAGATGCCTCAATGGCCAGAGGGAAAAGCTTTCATCTGAAAAAACAAAACCAAATCCAAAGATGTTTATTTTAAAAAAACTTAAAGTGTTATATTTGTATATACATGCATATATGTGTGTATACATACATGCATGCATATATGTATGTATACAAATATACATACATAATCATTAATGAATATATATGAAAAAGGGGTTTTAGTATAGAAAGTGAGGTTTTTGCATTCCATGGAAGGTATAATGAAAAATCTTTCTAAAGGGGGAAATTAGTATCAAGTGTCATGCTTCTGATAAAGAAATTCAATTTAATTTAATTCAACAAAATTTGTTATGGGCAGGATAATAGGATTAGTAGACAGACAGACAGACAGACAGACAGATAGATAGATAGATAGATACATAGATAGACTTTTAATTGCTTACTATATGCTAGGCAATATTGTAGGAACTAGATATATAAAAACAACCACACAAGCAAGTTCTTAATTTCAATGAGCTCATATTTGCGCACATTTGAAGGGTGCATAGGCTCCTATTTCCCAGTAAGGAGATAGTCTGGTTCTTGTCCTCAGAGACTTTGATTCTTCTTCTTGGGTGATTTCCCCCACACACTTATTCCCTCATCCCCTTCACTACCTTGTCATGGTAGAGGGGCTTGATTGACTCAATGAAATTATAAGCTAAGCAGTGCAGGGTTACCCAAAATGGACAGATCATAGTGCAGAGTTCTGACAAAAGGTAATTCCTGAAGAAGGAAATGACAAATTGCTCCAGTATCTTTGCCAAGAAAACCCCATGGACAGTACTAAAATGATAAAAGAGGTGATGTCAGAAGATTCAAGGTTGGAGGATAGACGGTAACTATAAAGCCAAAATTGTGACAGAATGAAGTAAATGAAGTAGAACGGAGACAATGGACTGATAGAAGAGGAGAAGGTTGGGGATGGGAATCACAGTGAAGAAAAAAGTCAGTTCAGAATGAGGCAGTGGGAGAAGTGTAAGGACAAGTGGGGACTTCAGAGCTCAAGATTAAAGGCTGTTGTTCAGTTGTTTTCAGTTGTATCTGACTGTTCAGGACCCCTTTTGAGGTTTTCTTGGCAAAGATACTGGAGTGGTTTGCCATTTTATTTTCTAGCTCATTTTACATATGAAGAAACTGAGGCAAACTGGGCATACCTAGTAAATGTCTGAGGTCAGATTTGAACTCAGGAATGTGAGTTTTTCTGACTCCAGATTCAACACTCTATACACTGCACCATCAAGCTGCCAAGATTAAAGGTAGAATGATTTTAAGGGGTGGGTTAGGGCTAATATCACCCACCTCTGAGGGTGGCTAATAGAGTTAGAGGTCACAACAATTCAGAAGATGTATGAATTGGGAGTCTAGAATGTTTGTAGGGTCATAAACATGATTATTGAAATTATGAGGGGTGAGAGCAAGAATGGGGGTGGAGAGGAAGATTGTAAATCTGGTCAATAAATCAACAAGCACTTATTAAGTGTCTACAATAGACCAGACATGTGTTAAGTTCTAGGGACACAAAAAAAAACCAAAACCTGATCCTGATCTCAAGTGGCTCTCCAGTTACTTTAATTGTTTGAGGAAGGAGGGAAAGTGATCAGGATACTTGTATTTGAAAGCAACCAGGATCCAAACAGAGGCGATATATTTAAATGTTTTCCTTCAAAGGAGGACAGGCTGTTGAATGATAGTAATGGGTAACAAGGATCATCCCAATAATTTCTCCTAGTCCAGTGAATCAAGTGGTTGAGTAGTGGTCAGTGTTGCATATGGAAGAAGAGTGATTAGATAGGGGAAGGGATAGTAATAGAATTACTTATAAGGAAAATAAAGGTACCCATAATGCATTTTTAAAAAATGAGAGTATTTACAAGGATTTGGTGTCTTCAGAAAAGAATTGGGTTTCAGTGAATGTCAAAAAATGGAAGCAATGTATTCTCAGATTATAGGATAGATAGTCTAAAGCTAAAAGGGACACCAGAAGTCATTAAGTGCAATTATCTGATCTTACATATGAAGAAACTGAGGGTAAGTGAATTGCCTGAGGTTATACATGTAATCTCTGCTTTTTCCACTGGGATATCATAATCTAATCTAACTTAATCTGCTAAGTATTTATTAATCACCTACTAAGTACCAGGCACTCTAGTAAGCATCCAGTTCCTACCTTCTAGTTGGAATTTGAGCTTTCCAGCCCTCCAGACCCACAGGAGAGGAGGCAGAGGGTGGTGTTGTCAATGAGGGCTCAAGTTAACAGCATGGTGGTGAGCTTAGAGTAGATTAATTTATCCCAGGAGGAGCATCTTGTTCTGTGGGATTGAAACCAATCAGGGCAGCAAATACAAAGTTGAAATCTAGTAAAAAGAAGGGTTTGATTTAAAAAAAAAATAGATAGATAGATAGATAGATAGATAGATGAATGAATGAATGAATGGATAGATGAATGGATAGATAGATAAATTAATGAATGGATAGATAGATGAATGGATGGATGGATAGACAGACAGATAGATAGATAGATAGATAGATAGATAGATAGATAGATAGATAGATAAAGGGGGAGGGATAATTCTCTGTTAAATAATGCAGGAAGGGAAGGGCAGAGAAGGATTGGGAAGGGGAAGAGGTAGGTTGAGGTAGAGAGAGGTGAATGAGGTAGAGATGTGGATATAGTGGCAGGGTCACCTGGGTCTAAAAGGCTCCCAATCTCAGGGAATAGACAAGCAGGAGATCAAAATATGTTAGCCACGGGGCAAGGGGATATGGAACTAGGAGAAATCTGTGGCCCAAATTGTCCCCAAGGTTCTAATTACAATGTTAATGAGAGGGAGCCTAAACTAAAGATGCCTCCCAGGTGAGTCCCTTTATTTGATCCAAGTAGGGGAAGGGAGGGTCAAGGCTTTTACAAGCTTTACAGCAAACTAAAACTACATTAGAGATAGGGAGCATTTTTATTTCTTTTGAGAATTGTCCCTTGCTTTCTTCTTAGCTTTTCTGAACCAGGAAAAATCTTTTGTAATATTATCAAAAACAATAGACCATGCAATTTCCAGTGACTTTAGAGTATAAATCTGCTATACTACCCAATATTAGGACTGTATTTCCATGGCCCAAAATATCCAAACAGACTATAACTGAATCAGTCTGGTATTTTGAGTCATTTTAATAATAAATCTGTTAATCTAATCTATTGTTGTTATAATTATCTGTCATTTAAATAGTGCTTTAAATTTTGCAAAGTCCTTAACATGTCATCTGATTTGATCCTTATAATAACACTAAACTTATCAGTTGTTAGTCAATAAGCATTTATTAAGTGCTTACTATGTTCTAGGCATTGTATTAAGGTCTGGAGGCGCAAAGAAAGCAAAAAAAAATACCATTTTAAAGTAATGAAATAGAGGAACCAGACATTGAGGTATTTTCTTTTCCTCCCCAACACTCCATAACTTATATATATGAGTTTTATATATAAGTATATATAATATATACTATTAACATATATTATATATAACATATATTAAAGTATAATTTTTTAAAATGAGTGCACATGAAACTGCAAATCTATCATGTACCACTTGCTATTTCTTTAAAATATATAATAAAGTTTTCATGTAAATTTTTTTCCTTTTTATCCCTCCCCTCCTCCTGCCCTGGAAATTGCTACCATTGGATACAAATGTGTGTATATATACAAATATATAAATATAACTATTGTATATATGAAATATAAAATCATTCTGCAAATAGCATCCTTCTTCATATGTTGTTTGTAGTTAATTTGAGTATTTATAATAGTCAAGATGACTTAGTCGTTCAAAGTTCTTAGAACAACATTGCTATTATTGTATACAATGTTTCTTGGTTCTGCTTATTTCACTTTTCATGCATGTCTGTCTGTGTTTTTTCTAAGAATGTCAAGCACATCATTTCTTAGAGCATAGTAGTGTTCCACCACAATCATATACGGCAACTTGTTCAGCCATTCCACATTTGATGGGTATACCCACAATTTCCAGTTCTTTGCTACTACAAAGATTGCTGCTATAAATATTTCAGTACATAGAGGGTTTTTTCCCCTTTTTTTCTCTAATCATCTTTGGAAATAGACCTAGTGGGTATTGCTGGGTCAAAGGGTATAGCTGGGGATGGGGAACCATAGACCTCAAGGCCACATGTGGCCCTGTAGGTCCTCAAGTGCAGCCCTTTGACTGAATCCAAACTTCACAGAACAAATCCCCTTAATTTTGTTCTGTGAACACTATTGGCCTCCTATTGTCCCTGGAGTAAATTATAAATTCCTCTATTGGGCTTTTAAAACTCTTCAAAACCTGTTCCTGACCTATCTTTCAGCCTCACTTTATATCATTTACCTTCCCATAATCTGTAATCCAATGAAACTGGACTTCTCTGTATTCTTTTTTTTTTTAAAGCAATTGGGGTTAAGTAACTTGCTCAAGGTTACATGGCTAGTCTTTATTTACGTGTGGGTGCTCATTTTCTGAGGCTGGATTCGATCCTGGGTCATCCCAACTCCGAGGCTGGTGCTCTTACTCACTGCGCCACCTAGCCGCCCCATGACTTCTCTCTATTCTTATTCCTGACATAAACTTTTCCATCTCTGTGCCTTTGCAGTGGTGGGTCTCCTAAGCCTAGAAAGCCATCCCTCCTTACCTATGCCTTATATAATCCTTCTCTTTCTTTATAATCCAGTTTAGGCACCATCTTTTGAATGAAGCCTTTCCTGAGTTCTCCAGTCCTAGTGCCTATCTTCCCAAACCAATTTTTGTTTAACTACTGCTTTTATGGTGTGGCAAAATCTTAGGGTAGTCTTAAGCATTAATAATTTAAAACACCGCTTAGAATTTTGGAATACCCTATATACAAAATAACATCTATTATGTATGCATATGGTAGTATGTTCTTTGACTTTTTATGCTTTCTATGTTTTGTATGTACTTTTCCATTAGAATGTCAGCTTATTGTGAGTAGAGACTTTCATTTTTTTGTAATTGTATGATCATTTCATGAAATGTTAGGCATATTTTTGTTCCATCATTTTTTTTTCAGTCCTGCCTGACTGTTTGTGACTCCATTTGGGGTTTTCTTGGCAAACATACTAGAGTGGTTTGCCATTTCCTCCTCCAATTCATTTTACAGATGAGGAAACTGAGGTAAATAGGGTTAATTGACTTGCCCAGACTTGTTTAGTAAATATATTTTTATTGATTGATTTAGTGACTCCCTAGAGGGTGTATCTGCTAGATATACATAATTAATTGTTGCTCACATATGGCACTGGATCAGTAGAGAGAGGCAACATGTTTAAATGTCAGACTTTGTTATCCCCCTCCTTTTTTTTTCCTTCTGGGGATGGTATTTCCACTTTGCTTCTCAAGCTGTACTTTAGATTTCTTAATGTCTTAATTAGAGAGAAGACAAGGTGTTATCTGTGATGGCCAACTTTGGAGTTATACATTTAGACTTTTTTTTCTTTAATTTGGTTATAGCCTTGCTTGTACCTTAATATATGTGGTGGTAGGCCTCACCAAAACTTCTGACTTGAATATGATGGGGTCTTTTTAGGAATATATCAGGAATGTTTATTGCTAAGTGAATGGTTTAGAGAGATATTTCACACACACATACACATAACACACACGTGTGTGTGTATGTATATATATATATATATATATATATATTTTAATGAAGTGGAAAAAATCTCTCAAAAGTGGGTTCTGTTTTGTGGCAATATCACACTAAGCAAAGTTTTCTTTTACGTGAGACTGGTAGATTCATAGAGGTAAGTGTTTATAGGAATCTAGAAGGGCTGTGTGTATATGTGTGTGTGTGTGCGCGCACGCAAGTGTGTGTGTTTGGAAGTTGTTAAATTATTATCATGATTTTTGGGACTAATTCAGAATAAAAAAAATAAAGTTCATCAACTTCACTTTCATCAGACAAGACTTAGACTTGTTCAGAGTTTCCTAAATAGCTTGTAGAATCATTCAGGGTCTGAGTTATGGAAGCCTATATGGAAAAGAAAGACCTAGGATGCATTTCCTCCCCTTTCCCTCCTATCTCTATTCATATTCTATTATATATAATCTCAAATATATATTTTTGAATACAGAACATGCATATGTGTATACATATGTATGTACATACATACTAACATAAGAGAGTGAAAGACATAGAGAAAGAGAGGGACAGAGATAGAGAAAGACAGGAATAGAGACAGGGACAGAAAGCAAGAATTAACAATGGAACTATGGTTAGTTTAATATAACCAAATCTAATTTAGAATCCTAATCTTATATTAGGCTTTCTGTTTTACCCCCCAAGACTTATCTTTAGTTGAAAGACCCTTTGTTTAAGGAAATCACTTGCAACTTCTGGCCTCAATTCCCTGTGGATTTTCCTTTTTGAAGCTTGTAGAATATGCCTAATATTTGTCTCCTCTGGAACTCCAGCCACTATACACCTGGCCTACCATATTCCTGCCCTGCCTTATTTGACCAATGTCTGACCAGCCCATGCTTCCTCCAGTGTGTTAAGGCATAGGATTACTGAACCTCAAAGAAATGCATCATATCAAGGTAGGATACTGGGGCCTTATTTACTTGGCTTTTGGAAACCCTGGTTAAAAATAGTAGATACTCATTAAGCCTACGAAATGAGGAATCGTCTACTACAAGGACTCAACTATGAAAAGTATGTTGAAGCGTGGGTGTCTGAATGACTCTTTGAAATCTGAGACTGATTCTTTATAAATTGTCTCCAGATTACTGCCTGGCATTACTGTACGTGTCTAAGAACACCTTTAGTGCCTGTGCTCACCAAACAGGAATGTTTAGAGCCCCTGAGGCTGTCATCCTACCACGTAATCTTTACAAAATAAAACAAGCGTAATAACTAATAATAACTGGTAGCAATTTGGTGGATATAGTTCATCATTTATCATCTTTATGTACATATCAATAACAGTCAACGCCCTTTGGCAAACTTTCAGGGTGTTGCTTTGCCATCCACAACAATAAATCACCTGAGAGCATATGTAACAATTATTGTCATAAATAAAGCAGTTTAATCATAATAAGGGGTAGAACCAAACAGAGGTCCTAACCAAACTTGCTAGATAGCTAGGGGCCTCCTTCAGTGGTTTCTGTGATTCAGCCTAATATGTATTTAGCTAATGGTTAAACAGCCTAATAGTGTTAACAGTTGCTGAGTCCCACGCAGGAAAGACAATAGGCCTGGTTAATACGTGTGTCGTCAGTGGGGCATTGGAACAATAAAGTCTTTTACACTGTTTGCCTTAGCCTAGATTTGGTAATGTTTTGATTTATGAAGGGCAAGCATCAACAATTCAGCAAGTGAGAGTATGTATACCTAATAGCTACTTTTCGCTGTAGTTTCTTGTGAAAGTAATGTTGCATTCAGCTGTGCCTGGAAGATGATTTGTACTGAAGAGTAAGTTAGACTTGCTGACAACTAGGAACTTTAGCATGTGGAGCTTTCTTGCTAAACAAAACTGATTACCTTCCTGGTACAATTGTTGTTTCCCAGCACGTTTCGAGGAGAGATGTACTGTTTTCTAACAATGTCATGATGGAATAATTCTCCCCTCCCCCTTCAACAATGAAACATGAAATATGATTATTATATGCATTTCACACATTTTGCAAAAAGGTTTACATGTAAGCTAAAATACTTGACATTTTCTTGCCTCTTGTAAAATAGCTATTTCTATATCACTGCATTATGGGGCTTTATTCTTATAGCATTTTATTACCTGCTTAGAAGACTATCATATGGTCTTGAACAGAGAAAATAATGAGTATTAATATTTGCTTGCACTTACTAGCTGTGTGACCTTGGGCAAGTCACTTAACCCCAATTGCCCTTCCCCCCACCAAAAAGAAAAAAGAAATATTATGATTAATAATATTTGCTTGGTCTCAAAAGAAGTTGGGACTTTCAGAATAATGAAACTAGAAAAAAAAATCATATAATTTATGTCACTTAATTTTGTGAGTTCTCATGTGTATGTATGTATGGGTGTATATATGTATATATGTATATACATATTTATTTATTCACATTTTTAATAATGCTTAGTAAAGGAATTTTAAACTTTCTAATTAAATCACTGGGTAGCTAGGTGGCACAGTGGGTAGAGTGCCAGGCCTGGAATCAGGAAAACTCATCTTCCTGAATTCAAATCTAACCTCAGACACTAGCTGTGTGTCCTGAGTGAGCCACTTAATCTGTTTGCCTCATTTTCCTCATCTATAAAATGGTAATAGTACTAATGGTCATGAAAGCACCTATCTCCCAGGTGGTTGTGAGGATTAAATGGCATAGTAATTGTGAAATGCTTAGCACAGGGCTTTGAACATGGTACCGTTTAAACGTTAATTATAATATAATACTAATATTAATATAGTTATAATAATTTACATAGAGTTATACTAATAAGTATTATTATTAAACATCTATGTATATACACATATCTTTAATGTGCTGCTATGACTCAGCCTACAATTCTATATGAACTGTAGATCTTTGCTGCTATATTTGGGAATAACTTCTAGCTTTGTATTATGTGCACATCATTTCTTTTCCTCTCTAAACATACTGCACTGCACTTGTCTCTCTAGACCAACATCCTACTTCAATTTGTCAAGGCCATGTTGAATTCTAGTCCTATGTTTGAAGGGAATAGGAACCCCTCCCCAGTTAGTATCATTTAATGAGCATACTCTCTCTTCATCTAAATCATTCCCTATGTGGACTTTCATTCAATCCGTTCCCATATCCAAATCAAAACTGAACCACAGATTATTCCCTCTCCGTGAACCTTCAATCAGGTGTACACATACATATCAGGAAAGTAGTCAAAAGCACATTATTTTTCACATATTCATGTATTCCATTTGAACATCAGTTTTCCTAAATAGTAGGGCACTTAATATGTTATTTTCAGGAAGAAATGCATAGACCAAGACAGATATTTTTACTTAAACCAGAGACACTAAATTGAAAGAGCAAATTGAATATCCTTGAATCATTTTTTATAAAGTGAGATTTTGTAGCAAAAAAAAAAAATAATAATGAAAAGTAGGATTTGTCAGTATACTTGGGAGGAAAAAAAAAGGTCCCTAAATCTTTATTCTTGAAATCTTTGGTTGCTAGCATCAACTCCAGTGCTAAATGAATAATGGCATAAATTTAAATCCAAAAAAAACCTAAGGAAAACATTAAATAGGGAGCTCCATAACCCTTTGTGATATGTGTAATAAATAGAATTACAGGAGTGGGAAATGGGACATCCTGCCTTATTTGTAATACATACTCAGTGTGGTGCTTGATCAACAGCCATTGTATGTTCTTGGCCATCTATGAATGTCAATGTGCTATCCATCAATTACATCTTTCATAGTAGCCTAGGAGGTTACCACAGAATACAATAAGCATAAATCCCATTAGATTCAAGAGTGTAGCAGCAAGCACCCTAGCATACCCAGGGTGGCTACCAATACAGATTCTTAGATCTGTTTTTCTAAAGGAAAGCAACTCAAAATGGGGTAACAATCTTGCTTTAATGAAACATATGTCAATTACCTAGTTCAGGGGGAAAAAGTCAGCACCCTGAACTACAGAAAATACAAACAAGTTACAAGCAGACAGAGAAACAGATCAGCAGACAGGCTTCCAGCTGTCTGACCATTACATCCATACCTAGTCAGTTACCAGAGAGGGAAGCACCAACACCTGGGTTTTCAAAGCTGGGGGGCTCAACGGCTTCCCAGAGTCTCATCTGGTCAAATCACACAATTCTTCTCAAAGTAAGTCCCAAAGCAAAATCTCCCATCAGGGTATATATAGCTATTTCCTGACTCAGTGAATGTAACAACCCCTTTGACCCACTGCCCAATCACAAAGTAACAGGTGTGGGCATTCCAGAAAAACAAGCCTCCCACCACAGCCTCCATGTGACCACATTCAGCCTATTAGGGGGCAGAGTATATTTTCAAATCAAGGAAGCTTTTCAGAGTCACTTAAGCCTATCAAAGGGCCTAGAGGCAGGGAAGATCTTAGATTCCTATTCCTATAACAAAGAGATGCTTCTATCATCTTGGGGTTTGTGTTATGGGTGATAGGTTCAATTGGTTAGCACACTATGTCAATGAGAATAATCTTAATTCATTTAATCATTCCTTCAACAAACATATCTAACACCCATGTTGCATATAATTCCTTGTGCTGGGTGCTGGGGAAAATATACAAAGAGAAATTATACATGATTTATGAACTCAAGAAGTTTACAATCAAGGAGATGAAACCAAGTTCCAGTTGAATATTAAAAGTTATTCCTAGGACCACAGAAGTAGTAAACGATAGTGCCGAGATTGAAATCCAAGCTCTGTCTATAAATGTAACACTCTTTTCACTCTTTTCTTTAAGCTTGCTCCAAGGGATTAGTTAATAGAGCAATATGCATGTATATGTGCATATATGAGTGTGTGTATATATATTCTACATGTGCATAAATAAGTTGAATTCAAATTCTAATATAGCACATGCATGAGAGACAAAACAAAATAGCTACAATTTCAGATGAAGGAAATATCACTACTGTTGGGGAGCATCAGGGAATGCTTCATGGAGAATGTGATATTTGAACTGACTCTTGATTATAAAACTTTCAATGGATGGAAGTAAGGAGATGACATTACAGGTAGAGTATTGGTGTGAGCAAAGGTGTGGAAGTGGAAGAGCTCAGGACAGGTTCAAACAACAGCAAGTATCCCTCTGCTATATTGCCTATGTATTCTGTGCTATATTGATCATAACTCAGAAAACAAAAGAAGGTACAAGACACAAGACTAGAGAATTAAACTGGACCCAATTCATGAAGCTCTTCCAATTTAAGGAGTTTGGAATTTATTCAGAGGTTAATAAGAAACCTTATCATTTCAACAGTAGAGTGAAATTATCTGAGCCGATGTGGAAGATTCATTGGAGATAGGGCAGTTTAGGAAGCATTTAGCTTTTCTGCTTTAGGGTCATATGATTAAAAACTACTCTGATCAGCTTTTTGGCCCCTTTGGTAATGTGGAAAGGTCAACCAAAATTCAGGACCTCTTGAAATTTCCATCTCCTCGTTCTGCTGCTTTACCAAGTTTCCACCTTTTCCCTGAGCCACAAACAGGTAGAGATTTGCTTTGCTTTTACCTTGATGGTATTCTTGTGTCCTGTGGGGTGGGATAGAGAATGGAATGGAAAAGGGTTAAAGAAAATGCATAAATTGACATACATACTCCTGTGACCTTCCCTCCCTCTTTTCATTCCACTCCCACCATCTATGAGACTTTTTATGGAATTACTTGGGAAGGATGTGGGAAGGCAGGGAATCCAGCTCATTGTTCTTTATAAAGAAAAAGTGTTTAAGGGGGTTTGATGTAGTCATTTACCTATTTTTTTTGTGCATACATCCTAAGACTTTAGAAGTCATCTAGTCTAAAAAATGACAAATATTAAAGGAACTTAGGGAAAATAGAAGCAACAATGCACTGTTGGTGGACCTATGAATTTGTCTAGGCTTTTTGGAAAACAAAGTCACTAAAGTCACCCACCATTGCCACTAATAAGCCTAAATTACAAAAAAAAAAAATCCAAGACAGGGGGGCAGAGCCAAAATGGCAGAGTAGAAACAGCACTTCCAAAGTGCTCTACCTGAGAAGGTAATCAGGGAAAAGAAATCAAAAGGAACTTATCTAAGTTGAACTATTTACATTCCTGCATGGAAAAACAATAACTGTGTCTGATGAAACATTTCTTGTTATGAAAACAATTAAAGAAGGGTATATGGACATATGAATACATATGTGAATGTGTGTATATATGTTTACAGGTATACATGGATAGAAGGCACAGGTTGAATTTGGTGGGAAGGGATGATACTTAAGGGGTGAAGTTAAGAGGTGAGAGAAGAAAGTGGCAAGAGGAGATGGGGAGAGACAGGGTAGGGTAAACTCTCTCACATAGAAGAAGAAAGGCGAAGTAGTTGCAGGGGAGGGGAAGAACAGGAAGGCAAAAAGGCAAAATCCTGTTCTCATTGAATTTGGCTCAGGGAGAGAATCACATACATACTAAATGGGATATCTCACCCTGCAGGAGAGTAGGGGAAGGGGGATGAGAGGGGGATGATGGAGGGGAGGGCATTCTAGGGGGAGGGGAGGTTGGAAGTACCTACTTTCAAAGAGGGACAGGACCAAAGTAGGGAATGGACCAGGTGGGGGGGTGGGATGGGTGGGAGGGAAATATAAGCAGTCTTTTAGGATACATTTACTATGGTAATGTTTTGCATAGCTATACATGTACAACACATTGTGAATTGCTTATCTTCCCAGAGGGAGTGGGTGACAAGGGAGGAAGGGAATGGATCTGAAATTCGAAGTCTTAAAATTAAATGTTTCAAATGTATATAAATACTATTATTAATATTATTTTGCATGTAATTGGGAGATAAAATGTTCAGGCATTGGGGCTCAGAGATTCACCTTGCCCTAATGGCAAAGTTGAAGGGGGTATGGGAGAAGATATGGGAGAGAGCAGATTGGATGAGGGGATGTCTAGTGGGACTGCTATTCTGGGGTGGTGGGTAGGGGAAAAATGGGGAAAAATTGTAACTCAAAATCTGGCGGAAATGAATGATGTAAGCCAGAAGTTAATAAAGCGTTTGTTAAAAAATAAATTAATAAATTAATAATCAGAAAAAAAAATCCACGACAAAGAAAAGGAACCCCTATGTACAAAAATATCTGTAGAAGCTTATTTAACAGTAGCCCCACATTAGAAACTAAGAAGGTGACAACCTATTAAGGGATAGAAAATTTATGGTGAATTTATATAATGATATATATATATAATGGGATTTTTATGGTGTATATATATATATATATATGTATATATATATATATAATGGGATTTTGTGTGTGATATATGAAATGACAAAATGGACAGATTCAGAGGAAATGAAGGAGGCCTTTAGGAACTGATGTAGAGAGAAGCAAGCAAGACTAGGAGAACAATTTCTACAATAGCAATAATATTATAGTCAAGTCAAAAAGCATTCATTAAACACTCACTATGTTCCAAACACTGGGAATATAAGTAGAAGCAAAAAGATATCCCTGCCTTCAAGGAGTTTATATTAAAATTGTTATTGTTTGTTCTTCTTTCTCAAAGAAGACCAATGATACTCCGAAGATGTTTTGACTTGCAAGTCAGTTGGATTTAAGTGAGGGAGGGTTGTGCAAAGTCACCAGTCTCACTTTCTCCTCCAAAGCCATCTGGGTTCAGTGGCAATATATAGAACAGGATGACTAGAAATTACCCTGGATGCAGTAGGGGACTTTGACCTTTTTAAGCTAAGTTCTTTTCCAGGTCTCAGTTTGTCTGAGGCAACACCCATTCAGTGATTTAAGGTTGGGTAAGAAATGAAGTGAAAGATGGCCTTGTTTGCCTATTCAAAAAATCAGTTTGATAGGGGGAGACCCTCAGAGTTCCTGGCCCAGACAGAAACATTTGTTATTTACACTAACTATAAGCCAACAAAACCCAACCAATGACCAACTGAGGCTTAGGTTGGGGTGCTTTAAAAGGCACATAAAAAGCAGGCTGAATAAAGAAGTGGAGCCCACAAAGCAATGACAGAGTTATCGTGACTGCTTCAGGCACATTCCTTAAGGTAGATGCTCTAGGAAGAACTGGCCAGAGGAAGGGCTATAAGGGAGAAGGAATCTTTCAGGGTGAGAATGTTGCTGGGGTAACAGTGGTCTTCTAGGGTAAGAAGGCTTCCTGGGGGAATAATTTTACAGAAAAGAGGAAGGTATTGAGCAATGGTGGAGAAAAAAGTCTGCAAATTTAGGAACAGAGTCCATAGAGCACTGAAGGAGTGAAGATGGCTGGCCTGGGTATTTTCCTTAAAATGGAAGTTTCAGGAGGAACTGACCATTTGGACGAAATGATAGGAGAGGAGTAAAGAAGGCTGCTTTGTGGCGATGATCTTCCAGAGGTGAGAAGGATGCTGGGTCATGGTGGAGAAGCCAAGAGAATCAGGATCAGAGGCCAGAGAGGTGGTTAACAGTGGCTATTTTAACGATAAGAGTACTCTTTATCAATTCAGTAGTAAACCACAGATTGAGAGGATGAAACATGTCATCCACTTCTTGTCAGAGAGGTGATGGACTCGAATGCAGAATGCAACATGTATGTTTTAGACATAGGCAATTTGGGACTTTGTTTTAATGTACTACGCATATTGGTTATGAAAGTTTTAGTTTTATGTTTAGTACTTAATGAGGGGAGAAGAAATGGGAGAGATAAAAATAACTACATGTAAAAATAAAATTTTAAAAATCATCTAGTGTAGCTCATCATTTTAAAGAAAAGGAAACCAAATCCCAGTTATGTTAAATGCCATTCCTAGGGTCACAGAAGTAGCTAATGACAGCACTGAGATTCAAACCCAAGTCCTGTCTGTAGATATAACATTCTTTTCACTGAATCACAATTTCTTCAAACTTGCCCCCAAGCACAAGATAATAGGGCAATATATTACATAAGAGTACTTGCACTCAACATATTCAAGAAGTATGAATTGAAATGACAAATTTGATACTTCATCTCTACAGATAGATCATATAATTATTTCCACTATTATTATCACTGAACTGTCAAATTTTTCTCCAATAATATGAACTTCTATTTCAGTGTGATCTCCGATGACAATTTAAAATCTTATCCTATCTTCAAGGATGTTTCCCCCTCTTATTTAATAGGTTTATTACATTAAAGTGTGATCTTTGTTAGAGCAAAGATTAAAATTAATATAAAACTCAAAGAAAAAATAAAATGAGAAAATGATACAATATTCAATTAAAACAACCTTCTCTATTTAAACAAATTATTGATGTTGAAAAATTGTAAACGGATAGTGAAAAAGACAGCAATATCAATTATTACAACTTCACATAGGAGTTTAATGGATATAAAAATCATTTCTCTTAATAAGAAGACCCAGACCGTAAAAATCTTCTTAGTCATCAAATACTTGAAAGACTTTTATTTTTGTCTTTGTATCTCCAGTGCCTAACAAAAGTCTGGGATGTAAGTATGCTTACTTGTAATATAAATTCTCCATAATTCATTGATTCATTGTAAATGGAAGCCTTAGACAAAGGCACTGCTGATATAGAATACAAGCCAGTTTACAAAATCTTGTAGAAAAGTATGGTTTTCTTAAATATGATCTTATTATGGAAGATCACAAACAGTACTGTCTCATAAGACCTTTCCAACTATTCCAACCTTTCCCTAACTCCAACTAGCACCATGAGGTTAGGTAATCCTGAGAAGTTGTGGTTTGTTTAGTGTTATGGCTTAGGAGCCCCTACTATCAGTCAGTATCCTCAATTAATATTTAGAAAGAGGTATTTGCTAAGGAATTATATTAATAACAGTTCGAACAAAACACCTCCCCTACCTTTAATCATGCCCTTGTTACCACCACCACCTCCCCCCCCTAAAAAAAGAAGGAAAGAAAAAGAAAAAGAAAAAAAAAAGGCTAGACCACACTTTCCTACAAAAAAACCAGAATCTATGTGAAGAATGGAATGAACATGTTTCTAAAGTATAAATTCATAACTTCTGGTTACTGGAAGTAATTTCTTTAGTCCATTACTAGCCCAATTTTCTGGGACACACACCTTGAAGTTGCTTTCTCCCTTGGTAGCTATCTTTCTGCATTCATTTGTTTCTATGCTTGTCCTTGGTTTATCTTTTGGCTATGGTTTGGGTGTGTCTTCTATTGGTCCCTCCTGTAATGGTCAATGAAAATGGGAGAGGAGGTGGAGAGGGAAGGAGAAATTTTCTCTTTCTTCCAAGATGATTTCTCTCTCAGCATTCTCACTTAAAATGAGGTCCACAAGAAAGAGAGACAGATATAAAGAGACAGAAACAGAAACAGTGAGAGTTAGTTGAGGGAGTAAAGACACATAATCCGGATAGATATAAATTCCAGATAGACATATACACATAAAGGCAAACACTTGAGGTATGACGTAGGTTTGAGCAGCAGACTCTCTAGCAGCTGTAAAGAGAGCCAGTTATGGACTCAAAGAGAGAGCTAGCCCTGTTGTTTTATGAAGAGCAATATCTTTTAGCAGCTCAGCTAGGAAGCCAGCTCAGCAGAGACACTGCATAAAAAGGAGATTTTTGTGAGGACACTGTTGGGAATTAAAAGCCTTTCAGGCCTTGTAGCTCTGTGTTAGTGAGCAGTCTTCACCATATTTATTTCCTGTATGTGTACTAGAATGTCATTTTACTCTAAGCTTGTGCCCACTCTTCCTGTGAACATTATATGCATTAGTAGGATATCGAACTCCAGAATTATGGTCTGGGTGATAGTGGTGTGTTTTGTAGCTACTGTTTTAAGTGCTAATTGTGCCTACTAGCTCTTTATTAATGGAAATTCCACTTCTGAGTGTCATCAACTATAGTTTTAGGAGTAGCCATCTACAGGGTACCCTAGACCCTAAATCTGGTGAATGACCTCCCTTCCTAGGGACCAAACCTGCAGATCTGGCAGTATAAGATTAGTAACTCAGAAGGGTACTAAATATAGAAGATATCTTGAGAGCTCTGATGACAGAGATAAATTAGTTCACTGACTCTCTGTATAATAATAATGATAAGAATAATTATGATGATAATAGCAATATCCAAAAAGGTATACATTAGAAAAAATATATTTTCCAAAGGCACTCTGCATAGTCATAGAGAAGGTCCATCTTTGAGTCAAAGAGGGATATTCTATATTCCTTATAGTTTGGTGAAATCCTTCAGATGTTTGCTAAGGAGATGATGTTTCACTAATCATATCAAGTCCTGGAACTTTGAATATTTATGCTTTATTCAGTCTGGCCCAACTATTTGTAAAGGAGCAAAGAAAATCTTACCTTCCTTAGGAAACCTTCTCTAACCTCTCTTAATTTTAGTACTTTCCTTCTTTTAACAATTTCCTATTTATCCTTTATACAGCTTGTTGTGTGTGTGTGTGTGTGTGTGTGTGTGTGTGTGTGTACATGTTTTATCCCTCATTAGATTGTAAGCTCCTTGAGGGAAGAGACTATCTTTTACCTCTTTTTGAATCCCCAGTGGTAAAACAATGGGTCAGAGGGAGTTATCACCAAGAACTTTCAATACTCATGAGCATATTTGAACTTCCATAACAAAAAATCCATTATTTCATTAGTTTGAATACTCTTTACACAGACACAGTCCCCAGACTCTCTAAGCCAAATTAGGGGTAATCAGTTGTTATGGCAAAAATTAATGAATAGATAGATAGGCAAATAAATAAATAGATAAGAATAAATAAATGAATCAATGAAAGAATCTAGTGACCAGCTTTCAGGTGATGAGCCCTCTATGAACCTCACTGGGCCGAGGTCTCTTGTGGCACACACATAACTCTTAATATATCTTTACTGAAAGTCTTTCTTTCCGGCTTTTCAGGAGCTGCCTGTCAAATGTTTCTTCTGTTAATGTAGCCTCCAAGAAGGGTAACCCCCACACCATTGAGAGGTATTGAATAGGATTTTTAGGAAAAGCAATTTTATTGCTATTTTGTAGATGAGGAAACCAAGACCCATAGGGGGAAAAATTACATTACTAGAAATTGCTTGATCCAATGGGGCTAGGGGATTCACCTCGCCCTATTGGAACAGTCAAAGTGGGTATTGGAGAAGAGATGGGAGAGAGCAGATTGGATGAGGGGATATCCTATATGAGTGTTATTCTGGGGTGGTGGGTAGGGGAAAAATGGGGAAAAATTCTAACTCAAAATCTGGCGGAATGAATGATGTAAACCAGAAGTTAATAAAGCATTTGAAAAAAAAAATTAAAAAAGAAATTGCTTGACCTAGGACCTAGTTTTTCCTCCTACTAGTCCTGTGCTTTTTTTTTTTTCCCAGGGAGACTAATTTGGAGAGAAGTTCACATCAAAACTTCAGAACTACGGGTGTGATACTTGATCACCAAACATGACCTCATAGCCACAGTGTAAGCCTAACATAAATCGGAAAGACAGGCCAGAACCCTAGCTAGACAAAGAGAGCATTACCTTTAAATACTTATTATGGCTCAGAAGATAATGATACCTTAAGTTGGAAAATGCTTTATTGTCTACAAAGTACTTTCATACACATTATCTCATTTGATCCAATGAGGTAATCAACTCTTGACATGGCTATTGTCCCTATTTTACAAATTAGACAACTAAGAATCAATGAGGATAAAAGACTTGGTGGCCACAGGCTCATTAGTCAGTGCTGGAACCAAGTCTTCTGATGGCTGGTTCACCACTGATTCTATTAAATCTTGTTGCCTCTCTGATAATTAAAGAGGAAACATAGCATGGTGGATAGAATGCTTGACATGCCAAGAACTCAGTTCAGTTTCCTCTTAGACACTCAACGGTGTGACCCTGGGCTTAAGAGTCTCTTAACCTCTCTGAGGCTGGATCCTCATCTGTCAAATGGGGATATTAGCACCACCTCCCAGAGTTGTTGCAAAGATAAAACAATTTAATATTTGTAACATTCTTAGAAAGCTTTACAGAGATAGTGGTTATTCTTATTAATTTTTAATTGTCATATCTTCTAAGGATTGTTTTGAAGTTCAAATGAGAAAATAAATATAAAGTACTTGGACACCTTGAAATGGTGCATAAATATGAGATATTACTGTAAGTAATATTGGCCTCCTCCCTTATCTCCATGTACCAAAATCCTTCCCTCCTTTCAATGCCTAGATCAGGGGTCACTTATGACCCCAGCTAGAAGTGATCTCTTCTCACTCAAAATCTGTTTTGAATCTCAAATAAAACAACTATAAAGGCACCTCAAAATTAAGAAAAAGAAAACATTCTTAATAGGTAAGTTGTTACTAATATAAGTATGCTTTTTGATTTAGTAGATTATTTCAAGAGATTGACCATAACAAATGATCACACACACACACACACACACACACACACACACACATATATATATATATGGTTTTAGACCACTTCTTTTGAAATTATAAAACCATTATTTATTTTGAGATTAATACTTAATGGTGAAATTTCACTGATATTTTATTCACACAGTGATTAAGTATTTCCTTTTAAGTAGCTCAAATGTTTTTTTTAAATGCTGCGTTAACATTTCTAAGAGCATTGATAAATATTATTGGCCTATTATTTAGGTATTTTCCCAGATTGTTCTCCTTCCAAATCTCTATCTACTGAAATCCTTCCTTCCCTTCAAGGACTTACATCAGGGGCCACCTTCTCTATGAAGCCCTTTTTGATGCCCCCAGCTAGAAGTAATCTCTCCCCACTCAAATTTCTCATCCTCTTCCATTTATGCCTTTCCTATGAACTTAATGTAATGTGTTTATTCTTTGTTTTTGTTTTACTCTTTCCCCTCTTGGGCTATAAGCTCTTTGAGGGCAAGGGCAGTATATTGTTACATGCTGCACAAATGTTTCATGCTATTGGAATCTTGTGTGATCCTTATCCATGTACTTATGCACATTTACCAAAAGAATGCACACTTAGCGTTTCTGTTCTCTTTTAAGATTCCACAGCTACCAGTGCCTTTGTCATTCCTTATTTCCATTATGTATCACTGCTGCTCTTTCGTGACCTTTTCTGGTCATACATCTACTTAGTTCTATCTTTTATGCTACTTCTTGCACTTCAGAGTGGTGCTATGACTTAATCGCATTTGCCTGAGTCTCTATTTTGTTTTGAATCACTATCATTTTTGTTTGTTTCTTTGTTTTGGGTTTTCTGAGGCAATAGGGGTTAAGTGACTTGCCCAGGGTCATGAAGCTAGTAGATGTGCCAGGCTGTATTTGAACTCAATTCCTCCTGAATCCAAGGTCAGTGCTCTATCCACTGCTCTACCTAGATGCCCCACACTATCATTTCTGGAGATTGTGGTATTTCATAATTTGAAGCCAGATAACAATACTATGGCATTACAGGGGTAAAAGTGTTGAAGTGATAGGCTTTCATGGTCAGGGAGTGGTTTGTGATCTTCACAAGAGCTATGCCCTTCCTATATCCTCATATTTCTATTTATCACTTATTTATTTATTTATTTATTTATTTATTTATTTATTTATTTATTTATTTATTTATTTATTTTATGAAATAATTCAACCTCTTACTCTAGAATGCATTTATCTTCAGGATTTTGTGAACAAAAT
Source organism: Gymnobelideus leadbeateri (assembly GCA_011680675.1). Taxonomy (NCBI): domain Eukaryota; kingdom Metazoa; phylum Chordata; class Mammalia; order Diprotodontia; family Petauridae; genus Gymnobelideus; species Gymnobelideus leadbeateri. The sequence goes on along the minus strand of WOXC01009225.1, from coordinate 90,072 downwards.
GGCTCAGCATAGATATGTAGATGGTTTCAGTACAGAAATCACCAAAGTGATTTGAAGACCTTCTGTGAGACCTGAAGTGAGAATTCTAGCTTCTCTGACAGCTGCTAACATACAGCCAAGACACTGGTAGATACACTTGGATGAGGTTCAAATTAACAATTTAAAGATGAAGGTTTCCATATCCCATGCTAATTTGGGCACTTCCCATTCAATAATTGCTTTTTTTCCCTTGGACCTCCCTGATGTAATAGAATTACTCGATCCTTGTGTCAATCACTATTTTCCTCACCACACTAGGAAAAACTCAACACATTTCCATATTGAATTCCAATAGCAGAGACACATTCAGTTAAATATGAAATGTTAGTAAGTAAAAAGCGTTTAAATTTGACCCAAATGTTGCAAGTATAGTCAGTGGTCTTATCCTATAAAATCACGATGTGAAATAAGGGTTAAGTAGCTATTGTTCTTTTAAAAATACATTAAAATACAGCTTAGTCAATTATCATCCCCAAATACTTTCTGAGAAACTATGCTTTTGTTGGTTAGGATTTTACAGAATCTCAGATCTTTCTGTTTTTCCTCTGTGTCTGGCATTCCTAGATGGGAGGTATCAGGTGAATTGAACAAATCTCAGCCACCAGCAGAGAAATTATTTTGCCCACACTAAGCAATGGTGTATACATTCAGCAGTGCCCCCTTGATGCAATTCAGCAGTCCCAGAACATCCAGGCTCAGCTCGGCCTCGTTTGTTTTGTAGTGGGACAAAGGTTCGCTTAACTTTGTGAATTGTAATCCCCAAACCTATGCTACACAAACATCAATTAGTGAGAGCTGACCTAAATGATAATGATCTTACTGCACATTATAATCAGCTGATACTTTCCCTAATTAAAGAATGCTCCAATTATAGTTAACCCAAAGGTCAGATGCTCCCAACTCTCTAGGCCTAGTAATGGTATTGTTACTGATAGGTGTTATCATGGAAATTAAATGTGCAATAATGATACAGCTAATGATACAGCTGGACCTCAATGCGATAGGCTTAATATTTTCAAACTACTTTTCCTGACCTCTTAGTCTGGTTATACCCCCACTTCTCAACCATGGCCCTGAACTATGTCTCTTTGCTTTCTTTTCTTTCTTCCCTCAATATTCCCTTGACCCTCCATTTACGTATTCTAGTTATGAAAAAGATATTTTAACACTTCATAAATATGAATATGTGCCATCATTCTTAACAAATTATTCATTCGGACAGTATTTTTCTAAAGCTTTGTAGTAATTAGAGAGCTTAAATAAAATATTTATATGTGTTGTATTAATTAAATCATTTTTCTAGAAGCAATTTGTGTGGGGGGGTGTGATTTTCAGCCTTCTAATCACTTCTATTTCTGTACCTAAGATTTTGTTTTAATTCTCCTAGGGTCTCATTTCCTTTATCTTTATTTATTCACTTCTAATCTCCATCGCCAAAATATCTTCCTCAGTCTCATCTCTACTAGTAGCAAATGACTGTACTTATTTGACCTTAGTTTCCTCATCTGTAAAATGGGAGGTTTGGGCTAAATGATCTCTAAGGTCCCCTCCTCCAGTGCTAACTCTAAGATATACTACTAGTCAGTTGTTTCTTTAAATTATGAGGAAATCCATAGGCTTTAGAATTAGCAGTAACGTAAAGAAAAATTGCTGGACGCCTATGTATTCAATCCCTTCACACCTCTCCGAGTAGCTATAAAATGATATACGGCACCTCATTAAGCCAACCTTTATATAGTACTTCACTTTCTTTTAATTTCTTTTTTTTTTTGGAGGAGGGAAGGCAGGGCAATTGGGGTTAAGGGACTTGCCCAAGGTCACATGCTAGTAAGTGTTAAGTGTCAGGGGCCAGATTTGAACATAGGTCCCCCTGATGCCAGTGCTGGTGCTCTATTCACTATGCCACCTAGCTGCCCCTTAATTTATTTTTAAAGCATTTTTACTGCGGATACTACTATTTGCAATAATAATTTGGGTTCTCTATAATATACATTTGCATACTTAGAAAGCATACTTAGAGTGATATGTGTATGTACACAGATTGAAAATCTTAAAAATAATAATTATTAGATGACTTTGATAACAATAGCACAGAGTAACTACTTTGAAAAAAAAATTAAATAATGGAAGACTAATATTAATGATCATTTCCCTCTTTTTCTAAATAGAAAATAAAAATTTCAAGTAGTTATCTAGTTTATTTAAGATCACATAATAATCAAAATAGCATATTAAAATTAATTGCTTATAATTGACACAGTCCTTTAAGTTTGCAAAGCACAGGGGATACGTTTCTTTTTTGAGATTCATAACTCTGTAAGGTAGACATTACAACTTTTATTATCTCCATTTAAATGTGTGAAAACTGAGACAGAAATTAAGGGATTTGCGCAGGATCACATTGATGATAAGAATCTGATGTAGGGTTTGAACCTCTATTTTTCCCATTCAAAGTTTAGTACTCAGTCCCTGACACCGAATGAATCCTGGAGGCTGAGCAATGCTGTTTCACTCAATAAACAGCACCACTTGTACCTGTGGGGGGGAAAAAGTCCAATCAGATGTGCCCTTATTTCATGAGGACTTCTATGTCTATGCCACATATCATTGAAATAAGATTCAATATGGAATGTGATTCATTGCTTCTACTGCACATTTATTTAAAATATTTCTATTAGCCCGGTAATTTTAAAGCTGATAAGGAGCTGTAGTAAAATGTTATCCTTGTCATGATACTGACAGGGAAGTGTCCTGAAGAATTTAAATAAAGGTATCATTTAAAGTCACCATTTCTAAAAATAGATAGTCAGTGCAGCAGGCCTCAGATATTTGGTTCATATTCATGGAATGTTACAGGTATTATTTTGGCCACAGGAGGGCTCCCATATGAAAAATGAACTGTTAATGAAGAAATTAATCATAAAAACAGGAGGTTGAAGCAAAACGAATGAAAATTAAACTAGCATAGAGCTTGGTTTTTATCATGGGTCCAATATCTTCTGGCTTTATCTACATGATCCCAAAACAACCCAGTGAAAAATTTAATAAAACTGGTTATTTGTCATCACATAAACCAATAAATGTCTCTTTATTCAATTTAAACATTTCTGAAAAACTGAATGCCATCAGACAAGTTTGTGTATGTAGATGTCATTCAAATCGACACAAGTACTCAATATGTGCAAGGCAGGCACTGTTGTGGACAATGGGGACTCTTGTCATGAGAAATGACATAGGCTCTGTCCTCAGAGACTTTACAATCAAGAAAAGGATAGAAATAATTAAGGAAACAAACATTTTGTTTTGTTTTGTTTTTTGGTAGAGGGGAAGACAGGGTAATTGGGATTAAGTGACTTGCCCAATGTCACACAGCTAGTAAGTGTTAAGTGTCTGAGGTCAGATTTGAACTCTTGAATCTAGGGCCAGTTCTCTATTCACTGTGCTACCTAACTGCCCCAAAATAAGCATTTCTTAAGTACTTTCTATGTGGCAGACACAGTGTTAAGGATGTGGACACATTATCAAATAACTAAAATTCCAGTTAAAAATTATTAAATGCATCTGAGTGATTAAAAGGAGGAATAACTTCTTCCTGGGGGAGAAGGGAACGAACAATGGAGGAAATGGCACTTAGGCTAGGCCCAGGAGGAAGAGGTTGTAAACAGGAAGAGATGGAAAGGAAAACCAACCGAGGTAAGAGCATCAGCAGATGCAGTTTATATGGGTATTTGTACAGTCTTGCCCTAGACACTTTGGAAAAAGGAAGTCCTGGGGGAATTAAGTGAAAGCATTATGCATATATATATATATATATATATATATATATATATATATATATATATATATATATATATATACATTCTAAACCATAAGTTAAAATGAATGGTCTAATCTCTAGCCAGAAAGATTCTTTACTTTGGCTTGTGTTTGACTTCTTTTTTCCTTCTCTCTTCCATAGGGATTAATCAGATATACTTCATAAAATCACCTGGACTTGCCCAAGTAAGGCAAAGTGGGCTATGGTACAGATGTAATGGTGCTAGGATGCTAATGAGGCAGAGATAGCCTTGCCAGTGATGCCCAGAAGGGCAAAAGTGTTTCTCAGGGACACTATACTCAGGTGTCCCTCTGTGTACCCAGGTTTCTTGGAATGTCTGATGCAAGGGTCAAAAGAATTTCAAAAGTGGTTATTCTCCATCAGGAAATGAAAATAATTCCTGAAACATCTAGGTTTCAGCAGTCATGAAATTCAATTTTGTTTTCTACACCTGAAATCAGGTTTAATTGAATTCATTAAACAAACAACAAACCAGAAACTGAATCTAGATGACAAGATATCAATAACTGGCTTGGTTGTTTAAAGTATTATGTAGACCAGTTCAGTGACTACCTTGCTGAGTGAGCTATATTCAAGTGTCTGTGCTTCATGTGAATTATTAGGAAAGTGTGCATAATTCTATTAATCTTTTCCTGAGGTTATTGTGAGTTATCTCTATAAATCAGCTATGCCCAGAGGCCCAAAGCCTAATAGAATATATGCTGTCAGTTAGTAAAAGGATAAAAAAAATTAAATATGATAGGACTAAGATAAAGAGGGAATAGAGCCAAATTCAAGAGTCAGGAAGACCTGGATTTGGATCTCACCTCTGAGACGTCCTATCTGTGTGACCCTGGACAAGTCACAAGCTCTCAGTGGCCCCAGCAGCTCTGTAAAGATCATAAGTTGCAGATCAGTTTTTAATCTGCATTGGTAGAGAGTTCTTGACTAGAATTTCTTAATAACAAGGAAAATAGAAATCTATACCTTCTCTCCTTTCTCCACCCCAAAAAAGAAATAATCTCTCAAAGTTGGCATGCTTTTGGATTCTTATAGCTTTAGGTCACTGATGTCCACTTTTTCCCATTGCAGTTTTCCTATGACAGTGGGAGGAGTTGGTGACAATTGTATATTCCCTAAATGTTTTAGGAAATCAAAGGCAGATCAGGTTAACTGTCTCTGTCAACAAAATCGTTTCACGTTTTTGCAGTGACTTAGTTGACTCAGTCATTTTTCAGTCACGTCCAATTCTTCATGACTCCATTTGGGATTTTCTTGGCAAAGACACACACTGGAGTGGTTTGTCATTTCTCTAGCTCATTTTATAGATGAAAAGCTGAGGCAAATAGGGTTAAGTGACTGGCCTAGGGTCACACAGATAGTAAGATTTTGAGTCCAAATTTGAACTCATCAAGAAGATATATCTTCTTGAGTTCAGGCCCAGCTGAGTGCACTGTGCCACCTAGTTGCCCAATTGATTTGTATTAATCCTAAAAAGCAAATCAATTTCAATATAACATTTTGAGAACAATTCCAGAAATAAAGACACTAATCTATTTTGTGGGGTTTTATCTGAAGGACGTTCATGTCTACTTTCTCAATCAATTTCATTTTTTTTTATCCATCTATACATTTTAATCATTTTATTTAATTCCAAAGGAGAAAATTTACCAAACTTCTGGCCTACTGAGCTCACTTAAAACTCAATGAATTATAACCAACTGCTTAAATATTGGCTGTTGTTTCTTTCTTATTTTTACGCTGCTTCTTATGTCTCAAGACATACCTGAAAAGACTATAACCTGTAAGTCCATGTCTTGAGAGGAGAGTTTAATGAACGGTTCCTTTGAGGTTTTTGATTGGAGGAAGTTCTAAGGTCAAATAGCTTTACTTCAGGGACTCAAACTTCTATGGCTTGTCATTAACAGCCCAGTAAATTATCTAAAGGTCACACATTATTGCTAGATTAATAAAATCCATATTAAGAGAAATGAAGTTGATAATGCAGTTCAAGCTATCTTTTTCCACGCAGTACCTCACAACCAACTGTCACCAGCTCTTAAAATGAGGAGCTAAAGACCAAAATGAGCCCTGCAATAAAAATTAGTAGGCCAGAAAACTCTTAAGCGATGTGGTAGTAATTTGCTGGGAGTAAATCACATTTTCTTGGAATTTTAATTTTTCCATTTACCTGGTATGACTCCCGGTTCTCCTCATAACAACTCGAGGCAGGGGGAAATGATTTTTGGGGTGAGTGGAACAGGGAGAGAGGTGGAACCAAATGAAATGTGCAGTTAAGATGAGGTCAAGAGACATAAGAACATAGATTTGGAAGGTGCTTTAGGGGTCGTCTCATCCAAGCCCATTGGATAGAACTCAGGACATAGAGTCAGGATGCTGTAGTTGTTTAGTCACATCCAGTTCTACGTGACTCCATGTACTTTGTCCATAGGGCTTTCTTGGCAAAGATATTGGAGTAGTCTGCCATTTCCTTCACTGGTGAGTCCCTATTTTACAGGAATTGAAGTAAATAGGTGTTCTGATTTTCCCAGGCTCACACAACTAGTAAGTGTCTAAGGCCAGATTTGAACTCAGATCTTCCTGATTCTGGGCCCAGTGGTCAAGCCACCACTCCACCCAGCTTCCCAGAGTCAGGAAGACCTGAGTTCAAGTCTAGCCTCAGACACTTACTAGTTGCATGACCCTGAGAATGTCCCTTCCCCTCTACCCGCCACAGTTTACTCATCTGTAAAATAAGAAAAAGTAGTAGCACCTGTTTCCCAGAAATGTTGTGAAGATAAAATGATACAATATTCACAATTCGTTGTTCAGTTGTTTTTAGTCACATCCACCTCTTCGTGATCCCAGCAGGAGTTTTTATGGGTAAAGATACTAGAGGGGTTTGCCATTTGCTTCTTCAGATCATTTTACAGATGAGGAAACTGAGGAAAATAGGGTTAAGTGACTTGCCCAGGGTCACACATATAGTAAGTATCTGAGGCCAGATTTGAGCTCAGTCTTTCTGACTCCAGGCCTGGCACTCTATCCACTACCCAGATATTTGTAAAGCACTTTGCAAAACTTTAAGTATTACTATATTAAAGTGAACAGTTGCTATCTAAGAGTATAGTAGTAAAAAGTGATGGATTTAGGAATAGACCCCAGGTCCCCTGTCTTGGAGTTCTGTGTTCTTTCTATTGTACCATGCTATTATAAAGTCAGGCAGCTAAGTGGAAAAGTGGATAGATTGTAGGGACTGGAGTCAGGACGATTCATTTCTGCGGGTTCAAATCTGGCCTCAGTGACTTACTAGCTGTGTGATTGTGGGCAAGTCATCTAACCCTATTTGCCTCAGTTTCCTCATCTGTAAAATGATCTATAGAAGGCAATGGCAAACCTCTCCAGTATCTTTGCCAATAAAACCCCTAATGAGGTCACAGAGAGTTGGATAAGACTGAACAACAAGGAAAATTCCTCATACATAAAAAAAATTCAAAATAAATATTTAGAGAAGGAAGTGTCAATGAAGGCTTGCTTTACAAAAGGAATAATACTTGAATTCTTTGCCTAATGTCTATTGTAAAAGAAAATACTTACAGTAATTTCTTTCTTTTTTGTTTGTTTGTTTTTGCTTTTGTTTTTCTTTTTTGGAGGGCAATTGGAGGTAAGTGACTTGCCCAAGGTCACATGGCTAGTTTGTGTGTGTGTGTGTGTGTGTGTGTGTGTGTGTGTGTGTGTGTGTGTTAAGTGTTTGAGGCTAGATTTGAACTCAGGTCCTCCTAATTCCAACGCCAGTGTTCTATTCACTGTGCCACCTAGCCTCCCCACAGTAACTCCCTTCTTAAGAAGAGTAGAAGATTTATGAAGTCAATGAGAATTATTACTTTAACTGGTCAAGATGGAGCTTGTCCCTACAGGAAATGGAGGTGCTACCAGCACACAAGTAGGCCCTGATACCTGTTGGAGGATCACAGGACTAACAGGTTCACTTTGATTTGATTTAATTCAACAATCAATTAATAAGTGTTTACTATATTCCACTCTGGAGCCACATTCTGGAGTGACTCCCAAATGACAATGAAACAGCCCTTGTCCTTCTTTCAGTGAGCACATAGTCTCCTTGGGGAAACAGACAGATAGTAGTAACCTTGCTTCTGACTGTCCTGTGTGGTTTTGTGGAACAGTTTAAAATATAGGAAGCAGGGGCGGCAAGGTGGCACAGTGAGTAAGAGTGAAGGCCCTAGATTTGGGAGGACCCTGGATGGGTTCTGGCCTCAGATAGATACTTAACACACACACACACACACACACACACACACACACACACACACACACACAAAAATGGTCGTGTAACCTTGGGCAAGTTACTTAACCCCAATTGCTTTTAAAATACACACACACACACACACACAAACACACATATAGGAAGAAAATAAAGGCTGTATGACATGGCAGATAAAAAGTTGGAACTATGAAGATGAGTTCAAATCGCTCTTCTGACACACATACTGTCTATGTGACTCCTTGGAAAGCTCATGAACTTCCCAGTGCTCTAGATAACTCTGGTGCCAACCTACATTGACAGACATAGTTTCTTCATTTGTTAGTTTCTTGTATCCACAAAGTCATAGATCCAATCTCAATCTCTTCAAAATAAATATAATATATAACAATTGCAGGGAGGGAGGGAGAGGCATTAACAACCATGGGGATCACAAAAGGTCTCATGGAGGAGGGGACCCCTAAGCTGAGCCTTGAATGGACTCAGATTAGAAGAGGGAAGGATGGTAAGAGAATGTTAGGCCTATAGGGTACTGCTTGCTTCTCCCTTCTTACCCTTCATTTACTCATCCCAATTATAAAAATTGTATATTAGAATTTGATAAATATAAGTCCCATCCATAACAAAATTTTCAAAATGCATATTTATAGTGTAATACAGAATATATATGTATACATGCATACATACATATATATGCCACAATAGCATTTGTTGTTGTTCAGTTGTTTTTTCAGTAGTGTCTGACTCTTTGTGACACCATTTGGAGTTTTCTTGGTGGAGATACTGGAGTGTTTGCCATTTCCTTTTCCAGCTCATTTTATAGATGAGGAAACTGAGGCCAAGATAGTTCAATGACTTGCCCAGGGTCACACAGCTAATAAGTGCCTGAGGTCAGATTTGAACTCAGGAAGATAAGTCTTCTGACTCCAGAATGCTATCCGTAGCACCACCTACCTGCCCCTACAATAGTATTTAGGGAATTTCATTAACCCCATTTTACAGTTAATAAAACTGAAGCAAACAGATTTAGTGACTTGCTCAAGGTCACATACCTAATAAGTATGTGAGGTTGGATTTGAATTGAGGGCTTTTTGGATTCCAGGCCCATCACTCTTAGCACTGTATCAAAGAGTATGAAAATTTTAGTCACATTTTCTATGTAATTACAAATTGCTTTTCTGAATGGTGAGATTAGTTCACAGCTCAATCAAAAAAGCTTTAGTATTCCTTTCATTAAACGATCTTTCCTTTTTGGAATTTTACCTTGTTTGTAAGGTGGGAAGTGAATCTTCAAATTTTCAGTTCATCTTATTTTTGGTGATTTAGATAATCCTTGTTCATACTTGTTAATACTATGAAATTCTTGTTAACACACTCCCCTCTCCATCCTTTGGACATATCTATTGGGAGATGTTTTTTTGTACATATTTTTAAATAGATAGTTTTTGAGGATTTAGAATGGGTGTTCCACAAGTCACTCTAAATAAACACTTCCATTTCATTTGGCAGGTTTACCTACATTGGTAAATCAGGACAATGCTATATTCAGATTATACCTAGGTTAAATTCAACAAACATTTCTTTAGCACTTGGGTCAGCTAGGTGATGCTAGATCTGGGGTCAAGAAGACTCATTTTCCTGAGTTCAAATCTGGCCTCCAACACTTCCTAGCTGTGTGACCCTGGGTAAGTCACTTAACCCTGTTTGCTTCAGTTTCTTCACCTGTAAAATGAGCTGGAGAAGGAAATGAAAAATTACTCTGGTATCTTTGCCAAGAAAACCCCAAATGGGGTCATGAAAAGTCAAATATGACTGATATGATTGAACAACCACAACCAACATGTACATAGCACTCTCTTTGGTGCTAGGATGCAAAGACAAATACAAAAAAAGAGTCCTTGCCCTAAACAAACTTGCATTCAATTTTGGGTATATACGATGTCTACAAACAATTACATATATGATTGTGAGAGGAGGGGAGAGCTCTAAGAATTGCGGTGAAAGTGGGCAAAGCCCTTATGGAACCTTAAAAAGGGATAAGGAGCCTTCTAAAAGGCAGAAGACAGGAGAAAATGCATTCTAGCAATGGAGGGCAGGTTTTGCAAAGGCAAGGAGAAGAGAGATGGAATATGAGTTTTTCTTGTTAATTTCATCAGTGAAATAGTCTAGATAACAATAAATGGAAGGTTAGCTTGATTAGTAGAATGAATGGACTCAAACATTAGGTATTAATGGAATTGTAGCCAACTTGAAAGGGAGATCTCTAAGGAGCACATTAGGAATCTGTCCTCTATTCTGTCCATCTAATTTTTTTATCAATGACTTGGGAGAAAGCATAGATTGTTTTTATCATACCCAGTGATGACATTAGGCAGATAGGGATAGTAAAAGACTTTGATGAGAATCAGATTGTGAAAAGATCTCAGTAGGTGGGAACAATGAAATGACTAATAAAATGAAATTTAATAGGGAGAAATGTGGAGTCTTACATTTGGATTCTAAAAGTTGGCTTCCAAAGTATAAGGTGGGGGAAATGAAGCTGGTCAATAGTTTGTACTTAAAAGAATTGTGAGCTTTAGTGGATTGCGAGTCAGTGGTTTATCAAAATAATAACAACGATACAATATAAACAACAACAAAAATGAAATCTTAGGCTGCATTAAAGAGGCATAATCTCCTGAAGTGGGGAAATGAGAATTCTGATGTACTCTACCATGATGCAATGAAATTTTATGTATTGTTCCCTGGCCTGGGTGCCACATTTAAAGAACAACATTGATAAACTTCTCTGTCTGGAGCAGTAGTACCAGGATGTTAATAGAATTAGAGACTATATTTCAGTCTATCTGCAGTAACATCAATGAGGGCATTTCCTCAGGCACAGGTTCACATTATAATGTTTCATATTTTCTCATCCTGTACAACAATTGTTCGTGTCCTCCCATAAATTCTTCATGGAGGATCTGCCCAAAACACAAAGGACATCCTCCAGGTTCTCTGATGCTGTGAAAAGATTTATGGTTTGATCACTAATTCTATTCTGTCCAAAGTTACAGATCACATCTCTGTGAGTTTGACAGATGAGCTACCATCAGATCTGTGCTTTAAGAATATAACTTGGGCAGTTATGTGGAGTAAAGATTGGAGAAGGTGTAGACCTTACATATGTTTTCACGTTTGATCCTCTCAAAGACCCTACAAGTAGGTATTCTATGAAGATTCCCATTTTACAGAGGAGGAAAATGAAACTCAGATTTTTAACTTGCCTAAATCAGATAGCTAGAAAATGAGAGAGCTTAAACTAAAATCCAAGTTTCTCTCTCTAAATCCAGTGACTTTTTCTTTTATACCCTAGCTTCCTCATGGATTAATTGGTTGATTGACAAAGGTAGGCATTATTTTTAATGACGATTAAAAACAAACAAACAAAAAATACTAGCCAAGAAGCCCTTTCACTACTTGAGAGAATCAAAAGTTTGAGGAATCTCCATCCTTACCAACTCTGTGTGGCCCTCTATTTCTTGAGCACATTCTAAGAATTTGCATTGTAGCTGAAATATACATAATTTTAGGGGTGTGGTTTGAATAATGTAATTATTTCTGTCAATCCTTTTATTTTCTAAGTAGACCAAATTTAAAACCTAATAAGATGTCAACAGCCTTTTTATTCCACAATAAAGTGGAGATGTGCCGATTACCTGGGTACTTTGATGAATATAGACAACGAAAATAGATGATTCAGCTCCTAAAGTGGATTTTCAAAGCCTAAATTGGTAAGGTTGAACTGTCAAGCTTGAGCAGTTTAACAGTATAAATGCCCCAAACTGGAATAATTTGAACTTAAACAAATTCCTTTTGGGATCTTAATCATCCAGTTTAACTATCTATTTTGTTCCCATTAAGTAGACAATCACCAAATATGTCCTTCAATGTGTACTATGTAGAACCAACCTTGGATAAGACCAATCATCTGCTCTTGGCTTTTTTTTTTCTTTCTCCTCTCTCTGGATCTATTTCTGGCAGCCATTAAGATTACTCTTGCCAAAGTCCACATCTTTATTGGCAGTAGATGTCTAAAGTAGTGATGTGTTCTTCTATGATTGGGCATTCCTAAGAGCACTGTAAGGCACTGTGTAAATATTACCTACACTGTTGCTATTTAGACTACCTTATTTATGATTATTATCAGAGTAGGGTTATTATTTTCTGTGTCACCCATGATTCTCAATTTTAGGGATAAATGTCACATCTCTCCACCCCCTGAAAACATATCCTCATATTCTTTTATGGAAAATAATGCCATTGCTTCCAGAATCAGAACAACTGAGTTGTTGTTTGTAAATATTTTATTTTTAAGCACATCATATCTTTTTACCCAACAAAAAGAAAATTCTATTGTGTCAGCACTAGGAGGGACAATAGAGCCACTTTTAAACAATTATAGATTTAGTCAGGTGACTCAGTAACCAATTGGCCTGTCACTTTAACAATTGGCAGATGATCTTATAAAATCTACTTTTGCTCAGTAGATTCAAGACATCTCTGGGTGTATTATATGATAAGTGTAAGAATTTCAAGTCTTTCAAATATACCATAGAAGGAAGGCCTTTTTGGAACTCATTGAGAGATAGCAGATACACATTACAGCACTTTCCCAGTCAAATCATAAGGCAGGAAGCCTATATAAAAGAAATTTTGATATTTCTGCAAAATCACAAAGCATGGGACATTTCCCTTTCATATTTAATAAAGATCTCCACCGTCAGCTGCAGCTGGTGATAAGTGTAATATCTTTAAATGGTTAATCCAGGGATCATGGCTCAAGTACTTTATGTGGTTTGGAGCCAGGAAAGCTGTTAGTAGCCTCAGTGTGCATTTCATAAACCCAAGGAATTTTTTTTTTTGGTTTGGCTTTTTACTATATCTTAAATGCTTTATTTTTCAGGGGAGAGATAAGGCCTGGTTCTTCACATAAAACTACAGCTTAGCCATTACTTAGTCTTTCTCTGTTAAGGAAAAGGTCCTGTCTGTGCACAGATGTCTCAGATTAAATTGTATCTCACAGTCCTTACAGTGCTCAGTACTAGATGAACTGCCAAAAGGGCCGTAGGCAAGAACTAAATTGCTTTGGTTTCAGTACACAGTGAATTTGGCTCAGACAAGCTGAATCAGTACATTAAATGCGAATCCCTCACAGATTTGAAAGCAGCCTTTAGCACAATTATTGACTGTGAGTGATGATTACGTCTAATTGAAGGAGACTTTTGCTACCTGTAGCTCAGCTGGAGTCCACGAGAGCCACAGCAAGGCACTGCATCTTAATTCAATGTTCCAGCTTGAGAGAAGCAATTGAACCTAAATCCTGAAGTGTGTACACATGGTCGATAAACTTTAATAAACTTTACAGGTTCAGTAACTAGGCTGAGTATATAATTCAATTTTTTAATTCAGGAAAGGAAAGTAGCTAACAAGTATGTTGGGCTACAATAATGTATTAGTTCATCTCATGCAGAGGCCTTCTCAGTAAAAGGAAAATATATCGTTTCATGCTTGTCTTTGGAACAAGTCATAAATCTGCCATTCCATACACTGTATTAATGCTCTACAGGTGGGGCATTACCAGGCTTTTTGGGCAAGGACCAACTTTCAGCAAATTTGTGAGGGAAACAAACTAATTTGACAATTTTGCATCTTTTGTTATGGAAGTTATGCCAATAATGAAAAGAAATGAATGGCTTTCCCAATAGATTCTGCTTCCATCGCCCAGATCCTGCTACTCCTGACATGCTTTTATATCATAACAACCAGTCATATAGAGGCTCATGATATGACTTAATCCTTCCCAAAAAGTTATTGATTTTTTCAGGGAACTAAAGTAGGTTTTCTCATGGGTTTTTCGTTTAGAATCTTATTTTCCTTGTGTTCTTCAAAAAAAAATCTGCTAATATGTTGGCTATGGATGTCTTTTTCCTCACACACTGTTGTATTTGAACACACTGACATTTTCTAGTTAGAGAAAATTCATTTTAAATGAGAGCGATGGCCTCTGACATTATTTTAAAGAGGATTTTATGGCAGGATTTTAAATAAATTCCTTTCTTTCACTGAAAACTTAAACTATGCCTCCATGTGAAACAATTTCTCAAACATTGCACAATCCTCGAACATAGGCATGTTTGCTATTAATTTTCCTTGTGAAGAATGGGCTAATGGCCATATGGATTTGTGTTATTATTATTTTTTTAGGATTGAAACATTTGTTAGAATAATAAAAAGCAACCACACAAAGGATTGCATTATTTTGAAAATATCCAGATTTTTAAAACTGAGATCAAATTTAGAGTATTCACATTATTTCATGACTATTATAAGTATGCATAATAAATTGCATAATGGAGTTAGACTAGTTTGTACAGAAGAAGGTGTGACATCTGTATGTATTATAAATTCCATGACTGAGATTTGTCATGTATGTTTCCCTCTTTACTCTGGGAAGGAACTAATATGTGAACCCCAGCCCAAAATTTAAACAACATAAGCATCACCAAATTGTAAAAGAATTCAAAATCAGTCTCTCATTTGAGGTTCACTAAAAGTATATATAACCTTTGACCCCAAATTTGAACTAGACAAGATAGTAGGTTGCTTCTTATTTCTAGAAGCACCTTGACATTGGCAAGAATTTTGGATTGAGATTGAGACCTGAGATTAAATTCTATGTAAGAAAAAAACGGATACAAAAATCTACCTGTCTGATCTATACAACCTTAGGCCAGTTATTTCACATGTCTAGGCCTCTGTTTTCTCAGCTATAATAGGATAGAGTTGGATTCGGCCTCAGACTTCCCTTCTGGCTCTTAATCTGTGATCTTTCCCATTTCCTTTTTTTTCTGCATTTTCTAACTTCAATCTCTAGATTTACTTAATGGATTCTTCTTTTGGTTTTATCACTAACTATAGGCTGTTGAACCAGTCACTTAACCTCTGTATCTGACAAGGAAGTGAGATAGTATATATAAAGACCCTTTGAAAAACGATAGGTAATTTTAAAATATAGTTAGCCAAAAAAATAACTAATTGGTTCTTAGGCTTTGAGTCATTCAAAGTGTACAGAAAATAAGTGTTAGTCTGTCTTTTAGACAATATCTAGAAGACTATGCTCAGTTCGTTCTTTTAGGAAGGGTTGTTGCTTGTCCTTCATTTCAAAGAGGATCAATGACACATGATGTCTTGACTTGGGTTAGAATTAGACATAAATGAGGCAGAGTTAAACAAAGTTGTCTGCCTCACTCTCTCTTCCAGAGCCACCCAAGTCCAGTGGCAAGACAAAGGCCACAACTACAAGCACTGGCTTGGGATACAGTGGATGACCTTGATGTCCTCGATGTTTGACCAAACTCTAAACTCTCCATAGCACCTGCTTCCCCTGCCTTCATTGCTGTTGGAACAAATTGTTCTCATCCTCCAGTTCCACTGGGCAAAGTCTTCACATACTCTATGTAGGCATCCTCCTAACTCACTGATGGATTTGAGGTCTGTTGGTTGCCCTCAACTAAGTTTAGCCCATCTGCCGAGATGGTTTAATCAGGGTGTGCCACTGCGCACACTACAGCTTCTTGAAGTCACAGCTTGATGCTTCAGCTTCTTTTTTTTTTTTTAATTAAACAAATGCTTTATTAACTTCTGGTTTACATCATTCATTTCCACCAGATTATGAGTTACATTTTCCCCCATTTTTCCCTACCCACCACCCCAGAATAGCAGTCCCACTAGATATCCCCTCATCCAATCTGCTCTCTCCCATATCTTCTCCCATACCCCCTTCGACTTTGCCATTAGGCAAGGTGAATCTCTGAGCCCCACTGCCTGGACATCTTATGAAACATTTAATTTTAAAACTTCGATTTTCAGATCCATTCCCTTCCTCCCTTGTCACCCACTCCCTCTGAGAAGATAAGTAATTCAGTATGTGTTATACATGTATAGCTATGCAAAACATTACCATAGTAGATATATTGTAAAAGACTGCTTATATTTCCCTCCCACCTGTCTCACCTCCCACCTGGTCCATTCCCTACTTTGATCCTGTCCCTCTTTAATAGTGGGTACTTCCAACCTCCCCTCCCTCCAGAATGCCCTCCCCTCCATCATCCCCCCTCTCATCCCCCTTTCCCCTACTCAGGAGAGTGAGTGAGGGTAAGATATTCCATTTAGTATGTATGTGATTCTCGCCTTGAGCCAACTTCAATGAGAATATGCTTTTGTCTTTTTGCCTTCCTGTTCTTCCCCTCCTCTGCAACTACTTCCCCTTGCCTCTTCTACATGAGATAGTTTACCCTACCCTGTCTCTCTCCATCTCCTCTTGCCACTTTCCTCTCTCACCTCTTGACTTCACCCCTTAAGAATCATCCCTTCCTTGGGGCAGCTAGGTGGCGCAATGAGCAGAGCACCAGCCCTGGAGCCAGAAGGACCCGAGCTGGGATCCGGCCCCAGACACCCAACACACAAACAAAAACCCAGCCGTGTGACCCCGGGCAAGTCACCCAACCCCAATTGCCCTCCAAAAAAAAAAAAAGAATCATCCCTTCCCATCAAATTCAACCTGTGCCCTCTATCCATGTATACCTGTGAACATATGCCATGTACCCTTCAATTATTTTCATAATGAGAAAGGTTTCATCAAACACAATTATTGTTTTTCCATGTAGGACTGTAAATAGTCCAACTTTGATAAGTTCCTTTTGATTTCTTTTCCCTGATTACCTTCTCAAGCATCTCTTGCTTCTTGTGTCTGAATGTCAAATTTTCTATTCAACTCTGGTTTTTTCCTCAAGAATGCTTGAAAGTCCCCTATTCCACTGAATGACCATATTTTCCCCTGAAACAAAATACTCAGTTTTGCTGGGTAGGTGACCCTTGGGTTCATTCCCAGTTCTTTTGCCCTCTGGAATATCATATTCCATGCCCTTCGATCCCTCAGTGTAGAAGCTGCCAGGTCCTGGGCTATTCTGATTGCATTTCCACAATATTGAAATTGTTTCTTCCTGGCTGCTTGTAGTATTTTCTCCTTGATCTGGGAGTTCTGCAGCCTGGCTATAATATTCCTAGGAGTTTTCTTTTTGGGATCTTTTTCAGGAGGTGATTGGTGGATTCTTTCAACCTCTATTTCCCCCACTGGGTCTAAAACATCAGGGCAATTTTCTTTGAGAATTTCTTGGAGGGTGATTTCTAGGTTCTTTCTTTGATCATGGCTTTCAGGTAGTCCAATAATTTTTAAATTATCTCTCCTGGATCTATTTTCCAGGTCAGTGGTTTTTCCCATGAGATATTTCACAGTGCCTTCTATTCTTTCATTTGTTTGGATCTGTTTAATAATATCTTGATTTCTCATAAAGTCACTAGCTTCCATTTGCTCCAGTCTAACTCTGAAGGAATGAATCTCCTCAGTGAGCTTTTGAGATTCTTTTTCCATCTGGCAAATTTGGCTTTTTAAGGCATTCTTCTTCTCATTACCTTTCTGAGCCTCTTTTGCCATTTGAGTTAGCCTATTTTTTAAGGTGTTATTTTCCTCAGTCAGGCTGTTGACTGTCATTTCATACTTTTCTTGCATCTTTTTCATTTCTCTTCCCAAATTTTCCCCCACTTCTCTTATCTGCTTCTTAAGGTCCTCTATGGCCTGTAGCCAGCTTGTATTTCATTTGGGGCTTTTGGTGCAGGAGTTCTGACCTCACAGTCCTCCTCCATGCTTTGAGCCTATTTGCCCCTAAAATAGGAGTCCAATGTTGAACTTTTCTGTTTATTTTGTTTCATTTGCCTAGGCATGTTACCACTTAATTACTTGATTTTTTGGGCTTGTTGCCACAGTAGGACTCTGCCACCAGACAGGGGAGCTTCCGCCCAAATGTGGGGTCTTCACAACTTCTGCCAGTTGTGTGGCCTCTGTAAAGCCTCCACCCACTCTGGCAAGTTGGATACCCACCCCAAACTTCCCCCCCCAGACCACAATCCAGATCCAGGCAGTTTAAAGCAAAATCGATTAAACCCCAGACTGATTGCTGGATCTCCCTACAATTCACAGACCAGGAGCTAGAGCCACTACTGACTCTGCAAAATGGCTTCTGTGCTGCTGTTTCTTCAGCAGCTTTTTGCCCCCAGGAAGCCATGCATTCCCCAAATACTGGTCCCAAAGTCCATAGGGCACTAACCTCTCACTTTGTCCTAGGCATATCTGTGCTGATAATTCTGGAATCGCCACAAATGCTGGTGTTCTGGGCACCCTCCAGCCAATTGCTGGCCCAGCCGCTCTGGGGCTAAAACTGCGGACCTGGGCTCTGCTCCTCGAACTGTGCTGAAGGTTCCCAGCACACTGTGCTGCCTCCTCTCAGAGAGCTGGGCTGGCCACTCCCTGCAGGGCTACTGGGCTGTCCTCAGCAGGAGGTTAGCTTCTCTGTGCAGTTCTGTGGGTGCTGGGGCTCCAGAAGTTGTTCGGAGTCCCCTTTCACATTGTTTGAAATTTGTTCGGGGCAGAGCACATTGGAAATGCTGTTTCTACTCCTCCATCTTGTCTCCACCCCCTCAGATGCTTCAGCTTCTTGAAAGTTAGCTGACAGATGAACACCAAAATCAGCCCTGAAAAGGGCTCAGATGCCCTCATACCAGAAGTGCTAGTCTTTCCAGAACACCCCTCCTCTGACAGGCTTCAGGAGCAAGCCATGTAGCAATTTGTTGAGGGAATTGGGGATGTTTTGTCTGGAGAAGAGAAGACCTGGGAGTGCTATCTTCCACAATTGAAGGGCTATCACATGGAAAAGGAATTGTTCTTCTTGGTTTCACTGGGAAAAACTAAGAACAATGAGTCAAATCACAACAATTCATATTTAAATTTGATGTAAGGAAAAACAGCATTTAGAGCTATCCCAAAGTCGAGTGGGCTGCCTCGTATAATATCTGATATTTTTGTATTACTTTAAGGTTTGCAAAGTACTTTAAATCAATTATTTGCTACAACTATGATGTAATACAGGTATTACTGGCATCCTACTTTGCAGGTAAGCAAGATGAGACTCAGAGGGAATAAGTGACTTGTCCATTGTCCATGCATATCCAAGTAGTATCTGAAGAATTTCGAGCCAGTGCTGTTTCTCCTAACTATGCTATCTCTCCTCACTGAAAATCTTTAAGCCAAAACTGGAAGATCACTTGTCCAGTGTTGTATAGAGCAGATTCTTGTTTGGGTATGGGTTGTTAAACAAGGCTTCTGATGTCTCTTCCATTTCTTAGATTTTTTGATTCATTATTTTTTCTGACTCCTTCCATATTCCTTCGTTCAAAACATTTCCTAAGCACCCAGTATATACAAGGCATTCCTAAGACATCACAGAGACATAGTTATATTTTTGGTTCTTGTCCATGAGGAATTCACAGTTTAATTAGATAGATAAGATATATGTGCAAATAGCTACCTGAAAATACAAGTAAGGAGAGTTTGTTATGAGTTCCCAAATGTACAGCATATATAAATTGCTGTGAGAGTTCGGGGAAGGCAGAGGTCATTTCAAGCTAGAGTGATGATGATGTTGATGGCTATAATAACTCACATTTGCATAGTGCTTTAAAGTTTTTAAAGTGATTTCACAAGGTTGTAGGAAGGTAAGTGATATAAGGATTGTTATCCATGCTTTACAGGAAACTGAGATTCAAAAAGTCTGGCTGGACCATGCTCAAATAACTTGTAAATGTCAGAACTGTGATATTCAGGCAGTGGGACAAGGATAGAGTTTAGCATCAGAAAATATGGTTTCCATCCTGCTACTTTTAGTCATGTGATCTTAGGAATGTCTCTTCACTTCTAAGTCTGAGTTCCCTTATCTGCAAAACTTCCTACATAAGAGGTGTCAGACACTGGCTAGCAACATTCCCGTATACAGCCAAAACCAGAATAAACTTCAATTAAAGAATGTTGAACAATTTTTTAAAAAAACTCAATAAAGCATACATAATGCTAATACGTGGTTTTCTATATTATTATTCTCTCCCACCCCCATCCCACTTATGGCTTATGTATGGCCTTAAGTGTTCAGTTTCTCTTTGAGTTTAACACTTCCAACTTCGATTATCTCCAAGATTCCTTCTAAATTCTGTGATACAGAGGAAATGGCATTTAAGCTAGTAAATGACACACAGACCAAACAGCCGTTGTTTTATTTTCCCCTCCTGACTCTATACCTACATTTTGCTGGTTTTCTTTCCTAAAATATTGACTTTTTTTAGAGAGGAAGTTCGCCAAAAATAAACAACTTTTTTTTTTCATTCAACTTCTAGAGCACATAAATAATCCATAGCTTCCTCAAAAAAGGTTTTTTCTTGTAACAGTTCCAGAATTACATGAAATACAGTATTTTTTAATATATGCTGATTGTTCAGATATTGAATTTTTAAAATAGGCTTCTTTTTTCATTTACCATTCTTTCTCAGACATTTTATAGAATTTTTAAGGTTATACATATTATAAATCATATTATAATGGCCTTAATCAGGTCTTACCTTTTGAGTTCATTGATTACATTCTTGATGAAAAGAAGTGAACTAAATACTGTGCATAATAAATTTAGTTCTCCCTAACAGTTTAATAAAGAGGTGAGAACACTTTTATTCACACTTTCAAGTGTGAATTCCTTATCTAGGAATTCATGAACTTGGCTTTTTTTTTTTAATCACTATATTTAACTCTCACCACCTTTTATACTCATATGGAAGCATGTTGATGAACTTTCTTGATAACACAGATATAATGAGAAACAAATTAACCCAATTTCCATTGCCTGATTCTCCCTGGTCTTGCTAAGCTCTGTGCTTCCTTTAGGATGCAATCCTTACATTAATACATACCTAATTTTATGAACACATCTTGTCTTGCAGAAACTCAGAACATCCCATGAAGTATAGCGATGCAACATTCAAATTGTATTTAGGCTACTGCATTCTCTTGTACATAGTGAAGAAAATTCATTACTCTAAAACTAAACATTGAATACTATATACTAAATACTAAATCACAGCTCTGTGTCTGTATGATAAGTGGCCAAATGATTCCAAGATGTTTTTCGACCATAGCATCCAGTCAATGCAGTTTATAGTCAAGATCCTCCAAAAAACACCAGGGCTCATCTTTTTTTTTTTAAATCATTATTCATCTATTGATATTGTATTACTTTGGGATGTGGAATATTATCATCATCTCTGAAGAATTCAAGTGAAGAATCCTTCAAAGCTCAAACAAGGGCAGTATAAAGAGAACGCACAAAGAAATATGAAGGTAAAGTAATGTAAGCTTGTCACTGGGGCAATGTATTACCAGGAAAAAAAAAGAAGTGTGCAGTCAGAATAAGAAATTAGCACTGTATAGATCATATACTCCACTGGTATTCACACAATGTAAAGACAGTGTGAGAAAGGCCTCCAGCTTGTTGAATCGACTTCCTGGACACACTCATGGAGGACATGGGCAAAAGGGGCATAGAATGGGCATGAATAAATTATCTATATCATTGGAAGGAATGTCCTTAGATCTATTGGGGAGTTATTGGATTATTGGCTTAGATTCCAAGGCCCTTAACATTTTGGGCATTATAGGTCTCTTTAGTTTTTTAGTAAAGCCCATGGATCCTTCTTACATCATTTACATACATAGAATAAAACGGAAAATATTACAAAGGAAAACAATTATAGTGAATTACAGTTATAGGCACTAGGCTAAGAATCTCTGGATTAGAAACACAGAAATATCAGTTACTGATTACTCTTTTATGTCAATAATCACATACATTAGGATTTGACTTAAAATTATAATCTAAATAGGTCTTAAAACTTGTCTATGTCTGTGGGAGTAGAAGAAGCTTGCTTTTACTCAAGAAGATACTTTCTTGGTTTAATGTTTTTCTCTGAAATACAGAATTTAGAACACATTTTGCATTGAGCCATTTGACTGCTACTTCTAGAATGGCTGTATATTGTTATGCTGCTTTTAAACATGGAATCATGTGTAAACATATTAGGAAGAAAGATAAATGACAAGAATTGAATTTAAGAAAAAATATAATGATGAGGAAGTTGACAAGAAAACTCTAGTTGAGGAATGTATTTATCATACTCATGTACAAGTGAGGGCAAATGTCATTGACTTGACTCATTCTATTGTTACTTTTGTAAAAATATACCAATGATGTTGCATAAATGAAAAAATTAATTTCTTTCATGGGATGCTAAAAAATATCATGTGCAATTCTCCCATCACACCTTGTCAGTTACAACACCCATAATAGTTGAAGGTAAGAGAACAAACATTTTCTTTGATCCTTCTTTGATTCTCTAGGGCTGAGTAGGCCCATCTAGGGTCTCCCTGGAGAATCATTCAGTCACAACTATATCCTACCTAGAGTTTTTAAATTATTGAATAATCCTTGCTCAGTCTAATTCTTCCCTTTATCCACAGGATATTGGTTGTATATATCCTTAGATACACTGGGGTTCTGAGGGGACTTACATCTCTTCTCCTTTCCCTCCACTGAGTCTGCCCTTGACTTTTTCTATTCTCAATTCCAGGGAGGAATCAGTAGAAACCACCAAGCAGATTCCAGAGTAGTGGTAGTGAAAGAGTGAAATCTAGTTTTCTCTGATCCAGGGAATTATTTTCCTGCTCCAAGATGGAGAATTACAACCTTTCTACTCCCATCAGCCTTCCTTGCTGTACTTTTTTCTGTGTTATTCCCTTCACTTTTTTTTTTCTTCTTGTCTCCACTCTGGCTGACCACCATTTGAATTGCACAGAGCAAATGAATGCTTGGGACCTCCTGACTAGCTCACTGCATGAGCTAAAAAAGATTCCACGTTTCAATGACCTCGGGAATTCAGTCACACAACCTCTGAATGTATAGTGGAGAAAATGAGAGGGTTCTCTAGAGATTTTATTCATTTTAACTTTGTATTGTCAGGCTCCATATTCAAGTGCTTTGTATATAGTAGTCACTTAATAACCACTTGGTGAATTAAGTTTCATAAAGCAAATATTCATCTTTTGTCTATGATATATTTTCTGTGAGGAAAGTGTTTTTGGGAGGAAAAAATAAGTCAAGGTAAATTCAACTGGCCATTTTACTAGACTCGGTCAAAAACAAATTTCTCACAAACACTTGCTGATTATACTAGAACTCATCACCAAAAGAAAGAAAATTTATTTTTGAGCTATCAAGGATGCCACTTGATGGACATCAGGAGTGATTTATTAGTGTATATGTTTTTTGAGCAGCACAACTCATCACTATGGCAATTATGTATCCACATTGGTTCTTCTAAACTTCTGGAAGATTTTATTCCTTGGTTCCCACTGAGAGAAAACATGTATTGATAGAAAAATGGAAGTGTGGCCTATATGAAGTCTATAGAAAGTGCCGACCGATTAATCATTTGAACTATCAACTCTGTTGCTTAGATGATTGAAAAACATTCCTTCCTGCATAATATCTCTTTGAATTTTGTTTGAACTGCTAGCCTCAAAACATCAGATGGTGCAGTTCAGATAATTTTTCATTATAAAAATAATTATAGGCTAAACACAGTTAATAAAACATTAAGTGTAAATCTGAATATTTTAAAAGCATGTCTTTTCAGAAGTAGCTTCTAATGAATTTTGATGAAAATCCCATCATTACCTAACCCAAAATAAGTAGACATGCTTATTACAAACAATTGGGAGATTGATGAATTAGAAAAATAATTTTAACAAGGAAATCATAATTCTGGTCACTCTGCTTCACAAATCCAATGATCATAAAAGAGAAATAACAAAATGCAATAAAATAGATTTCTTCAGAAATGAGTGTGCATTTTGCCAAATTTTTAATCCATTTAAAGTTTATGAATGTATTAACCTCTCTAATGCCCCTCAGTTTTGAAATTATTGTTTTTATTTATCATAATATAAAACAGTGAATACCTGTTTATAGAAAAAGGGGAGTTTGGGGGCGGCTAGGTGACACAGTGAATAGAGCACCGGCCCTGGAGTCAGGAGGACCTGAGTTCAAATCCAGCCTCAGACACTTGACACAATTACTAGCCATGTGACTTTGGGCAAGTCACTTAACCCCAATTGCCCTCCAAAAAGCAAAAAAATAAAAGGTGGGGGGAGTTTGGAAACTTTAGAAGGGGGATTCATCTTAACCACAAGAATTTGTTAACAGTCTCAGTTTTTCCCTCATTTTGGAGTACATGTTAATTCATTGGTCAGTTCAAGGAATAATAACAGCAATTGGAGACACTGAATCTTGACTCTAGCATAGTGATGTCATTTGGTCCTTGTCTAGAAAAGAAGGACAACAACCAACCAACCAAGACAATAACAACAAAAGCTAGCTTTTATGTAGCACTTTAAATTTAGCAGAGTGCTTTATATAAACTATCTGATTTAATCCTCACAGCAACCCTGTGAGGCAGTCGCTATTATAACCCCCACTTTAGAGGAGAACAGCAAGGCGGAGGGTCATTAAGTGACTTGTCTAGGCCCATATAGATTTTAGAATGTGATGTAGGATTCCAACTAAGGCCATCCTGACTTGAAGTCCAACGCACTGTGCCACCTAGCTAGGGAAGTTATCAAGTGAACACCGGTTTTTCATCAGGAATCCTTTTTGGTCTTCTTCACTCTTACTCCCACTATTCCATTGCCAGAGGTCTACCTACCATGACCCTGAGACCTCATGTTATTTTCAGGTATCTAAGGCTCCCACACTGGGATGGGTAGGCTCTCCCAGGTTAGTGGCCTCTTTCCTCTGATGTGCTACCCACTGTTTGCCACTGTTACGCAACAGCTTTCATTGACCCTCCTCCTTCCACCTCTGTTAAAACTTATTAGTCCTATTTTTTTTATTCCCTCAGGAATATGCTTCAGTGTTTTCCAAGGTGACATTTTAGCAGATAGAAATACTTTCCTTCTCAACTCCTCCCTCCCCCTTCCTTTCCTGAGTACTTTTTATTTTTAAAGTAGCTTTCTTAACATAAAGTCTGTAGTGCCTACACACTCTCTAACAATCTTGGACCTTCAATGTCTAACCCAAAGAAGCTATTGGTGAGTAGCTACCCTTAAGGAAGGGATTTCAAACCATATATAGAGTGGGAAAGGCAGCATTATAGAAGACCAGCAATGATCTTTTGAAGCCACTGGGGCCTTGTAGGAGACTTCAGACTGTACACTCTAGGTAGAGTGACCTTATCTTCTAGACAAACAATTCTGGCAAAGTCTTGTTAAAAGTATATTTTCTCTTTTTGACATCAAGACTGTTATAGAAAATCAGGGACATATGGTCTTTGTAAACATGGATGACTTTGTCATCTGCTTATGGTGAGGGCCAGGTCAGTTCACAACACATTCTTCTATTATCTCCTCCTAGATTCCAACATCCACATGAATATGAAAAACGGCTGACTGTCCTCAGGGACAGAAGGGCCTGCACCTCATCCACAATTTGCATTTGCATGACATATGAATCTTTCCAAATCAGGCTGTTGTCGTAAACACAACCCTGAAATGGGGTGCAGGAAGCTAGATGGAGTCTCTTGAGGGCACAGACATTCTTCATGACCATTCCCAAGCTCCTTGAGGGGAGCTGTAAACTAATTTTTCTCTTATTGCAGTCCCCTGTTACAATGATGGGCATGGAGGAGGCCACAACATTAATATGCATTGAATTGAATTGAAATGAGCTATTTCTAGAAACGGCATCCAGGCACTCCTGCCACAGGGACAGCTGTAGCACCTGTGTGTGGGGGAAGAATTTCTCTCACTCTGGCTTCTACAAACATCAACCAGGCCAGCATATGTTTATACTAGTCTGGTCCTCCTTGCCTAAACCCCCACAGTGAATTGGCTTTCTTATTTTGATGATTCCAGTGCAAATGAAACAGAAACATATGGAGTAGATTTCCTTAAAAATCACACATGATTTGACAAATGAATAGAAGTGTTTGGCAAAATGTGTTTAGAAGTCTCTCTTGCCTAAAAAGTTGGTGGAAAAATAACTGCAAGATGTCAAGAAACGCTAGGCATGGCCTTCTTTGCCTACCCTCAGCACCAGATGATCAAAGAGCGCCAGTTTTAATTAATGCAGAATTCTATACAAGTGAAGAGAAAGTTTGCTAGTCATATCCAACAAGCAAATCTGAGCAGGGCAAATAAAATATTCTCTCACCAATGCTTTGGGGTTGTGAACAATTTGAGCCCTCTTTCAAATAGTGCCAGACTCCTAGAGGGAAATGATACAATTCATACCCATGTTTACAATGACAGAGACAAGGGTTTTAGAGAAGAATAAAATATTCCACTGAAGATTGAAATTTTCCTTCCAGCATCCCTCAGGGATATTTAATCTGATCAGTGAGCTTAGATTTAGGAATCTCTTGGAAACTGGACTGTCCTAAATTTTAGCAGCATATTAAGAATATCTGTTTGTAATGTATGTACCCAAATTAGCACTTAAGGCATTTCATCTAATTCTTAATAGTACAGATTAGGAGTTCCAGCTGGGTTGTCCTCAGTCTGTGGAGTTCACAGGATGAAATGGGCCTTTGTCTTCTGTGCCCAGGTCAGCAAACCAAGGTTAGGAGTCAAGGCATTAATCCTTTTATGATGCTAGAACACATTGTCACTTCAAGGCCAACTCTGAGAGGGCTGACTCACTAGAAGATTACACCAGCAAATCTACGGAATAGAGGTGGTCTCACTACTTCAAATGACTTTCCAGAGGACTTAGCTCTGACAACAGTGCTGAGGCCTTTTGTAACACTAGAAGGAACTGGCCTAAGTGTCACACTGCCAGAGAAGGCTGTCCATTTCACAGTGTCTCACCCCACCAATAGCACCAAGAGACTTGGCCATGACTACCAAAGTAAGTTTCTGACCTGTTCTATAATTTAACTACCTCCATTTCATCTCTATACTCTCATCAAAATCCTTCACAATGTAAGGCCAATAACTAGTAAGTATCTATGCCAAGAGATATACAATCAGTGATTAGGTGCTGTTTTATCAAGTTAAAAAAAAGACAATGAAAATAAAGTTTTAATAGTGAAGCAAAAAAAAACCCAGAGGCAGGTGCCAGTTTGCCTCTTGATCTCAAGTCTTTAGTCTCTGCTACATCCTTTAAAATTGAAGAAAGACTGTTCCCCAAAGCTTGTTTCCCTTTTCAATTTAGAACTCTTATTCCCAATTTGAAGTCATAGACTACAGTAAGGTCTCCAAGAGTCTTCGGATTGATCCTCTGGAAAGGCCTGAGGACATGGCTTTGCATAGGTCTTTATGGGTC
This sequence comes from Gymnobelideus leadbeateri, assembly GCA_011680675.1. Taxonomy (NCBI): domain Eukaryota; kingdom Metazoa; phylum Chordata; class Mammalia; order Diprotodontia; family Petauridae; genus Gymnobelideus; species Gymnobelideus leadbeateri. Next base: position 62,582 of record WOXC01009225.1, on the reverse strand, counting down.
ACACAGGACATGAACCGTACTCTTAGGTTCTTTTACACCACCATCCCCTTACTATCTGTCAAGAGAAAGGAAGCCAAGCTGGATGAGACTGATGAGCCCAAAAATTCCTAAGGAAGGTTCTCACTTCATCCCATGTACGAGCAGCCGTGATAGTTCTTATTGGTAGAGCAGGAAAAATGGAGAACAAAAGGGAGAAACTAGGTGGTTATCCCAATTATTCAGAATAGTCCCATAGGTGGGGGAAAAGAGAGGTTAGGATGGTAATCTCTCATAATGCAGTCTTAGCCTTGTAGTCAGAATATACTTTTAAAAAATCTAAGTTATCAATTTTATTTAACTTTTAGGGCTAAGGATTATAAAGTTTTCATTGAGAGACAGAAAATAAAAAAGATCGGGAGCCATTTCTCTGGAAGTTGAAGAACAGACAAAAAGTCAAGCAGGGAGAGTGAGAAAAGTGAAAACAAGCAAGGCTGGGGAGGAACAGGATTGGGAGGGGAAGTCAAACCAGTTAACAAAAATGGATCTGCCCCAACTTTCAGTGCAGAAGCAGGTGGGCAGGTGAAGTTGCAGGTGGATATGTTATCATTATCTACTTTCAAATCTGCTTTAATAGGAGATAAAATATGATTTAATGAACAAAAAGTACCAGGGAAATCCCCACATACCTTCTACAAAGGGCAGATGAGTGTTGAATTAAAGTCCTTTATGACAGTAATTACCAGTGATTCAAGAACCATCAATTATTGGCTACTTAACATCATCAAATAGATTTTTTTAAGGACCAACAATGGGAAATGCCCATTAGTTTTCCCTCTCTTCAGTTTTCTAGGGAAAAGTAAATACCCTGATATAATTGGGATCACCAATATGATTTGCATCCATCCTATAGCATCATGGAAATAGTGACTATCCCATAAGGGAAGATATTTTATTAATTTCATACATTTGGGGAATGGCTAGAAATGATAACATGTTTTCTAGGTTAGAAATCAACACGAAGCCCGCACACTTGTAATTTCAAACCATTGGGAATTCAAATGGCAAACATTCAGAAGACTGTTCCCAAGACATCAAAAAAAAAATCCTTCCAAAATTTGGGGATGAGTTCATTGTCCATGAATCATAAACATATGACTTAAACTTCCTCAAAAATTCATGCTTAGAATTTAATGAAAGCTGAACTTGGCAAAATGGAGGGTGGCTTTTGCCAGACAGACAGGGCTGAGATGATTACTGTAGTGTATTTGAGAAGTGCCCTTACCTGTTAACCAAGCTCTAGACAAAGGAAACATTCAGTATCTTCACTTTTCTGGGAAAGTAGTAGCCCCAGGCAGAGTAGAGAGTGGTTACAATTTGTCTATAGTACTTACCCATTTAAGTGCATCTCATTTTTGTTCCTAGGAATCTATGTTTAGCTAGCTGGTACAGCAGGCCTGGAGCCAGGAAGACACGAGTTCAAATGTGGCCTCAGATACTAACTAGCTGTGCAAGCCTGGGAAAGTCACTCAACTCAGCTTTGCCTAAGTTTCCTCATATGTAAATGGGGATAATAAGAGCACTCATTTCCCAAGGTTTCTGTGAGGATCAAGTAAAGTGCTCATTATAAAGCTCTTAGCATGGTGCCTGCCCCATAGTAAGTGCTATATAAATGCTAGTTGTTAGTACCATGATTATGACTGTTGTTATTATCTACAGCTTGTGTGTATCATTTCCTTATATCAGCTTCTCTTCCTCCTCTCACAGTTACCTGCCCTATAATTCATTTCCTTAGGACCAGACTCTGTCCTACTCCCTTTCCAAGGGGTTAATTAGACTAAATGATAGCTAAGGTAATTGTTAGGAATCCTGTGCAAATATCAGGAGGCTAATGGGTTTGTACTCTCCAAAATAATAAGTATATTTTAGCATTGACTTTGAGGGGAAAGTACCATTTTTTAGGCTAGATTAGCTTTTATTAAGCACCTTCTATGTATAAGGCAGTATAGTGGACAGGATAGAGAGTCAGTGTCAGAATCAGTATCACCTGGATTAGAATCTGTCCCCAGACATATACTATCTATGAGACCCTAAGCAAGTTACTTAACTTTTTTAGTGCCTGTGGCAACTTCTAAGGTAAATTGAAGAACGGATATTGATCTGAATTGGTAGCAGGAGTTTCCTCACTGGGTGTACTGCACACTACTGAAATTACAGATCCAGACCAGAAAATTTGGATTGGTTCCAACTGAGGTAAAATTGGAGACAAGAAAAGCTGGCAGAAGGCTATTACAGTAATTCAGAAGGATGAAATGTTGCACTTGGAGTCAGGAAGACCTGAGTTCAGATCTAGACTTAAATACTTAGTAGCTGAATGACCTTGGGCAAGTCACTTAATCACAGTCTGCCTCAGTTCCCTCATCTATAAAATAGAGATAATAATAGCAACTATCTCATAGGGTTATTATTACAAGAGGCAAAAGAATGAGATGAATATTTAAAAACTATTCACAAACTTTAAAGTGATATTAAAATATCATTATTGATATAATTATTATTTACTATCTACAGCTAGGTGGGAAGCAATTAGAATCTAAACAAGAGTGGAGCATGGGGAGATGAAGAGGAGGGAACAGATTCAATTGATACTGTCAAAGTAAAATCAATGGAACTTAGGAGCAATTGTATCTATCAATGAATTCAAAAGGTAAGGGAGAGAAGAGTTAAAGATGACTTTGAGGTTTTAAGCCTGAATGACTAGACTGACAACATTGCCTTTTGGAAACATGACCACCAATAATAGCTTATTATCTATTATAGATGATATTTTATATTTATATTATATTAATTACATTATATTCATTTATATATTATGTCATATCATATATTATACTATATCATATCATATAGTATCATATCATATCACTTTATAGCTATCATAGATGATATGTTATATTACTTTAAAGCTTACAAAGCATTTTCCAGGTACTATCTTATTTGATCCCCACAAAAGCCTTTTAGATAGGTACTATTATTATCTCCATTTTATGGATAAGGAAACTAATGCTAAGGGATTAAGTGCTTTGCCCAAGTTCACATAGTTATGCAGTGTCAGAGGCAGCATTCAAAGTCAGGTCTTTCTGTTTATCCATTCCAGAAGATAATGAGTCCTGTTTTTCACATGATGAGTTTGAGGTGCTGGTGAGAAATTCATAGGAGACAGTTAATCATGGAAAACTACAGGACAGAAGTGAGACCAAAGACAGAAAAATAAATCTAAGAGTCTTCTTCATAGATTTGGTCATTTGAGTTGTGGGAGTATTCAAGGGAAAGATGTCAGAGGGAGAAAGAGAGAGTTTGTGCCTAAAGATGGAAATTTCAGGTATATAGGGAAGGGAAAGCTATGACAGGCCAGTGGAAGTGGTATTTTGGAATGATTGGGATCTTCAAACACCCTTCAAATTATGCTACACAAGGAGACAACTATTTGACCCAGGGGTGGGGAACCTGTGGCCTTGAGGCCACATGTGGACCCCTAGGTGCTCAAGTGTAGCTCTTTGACTGAATACAAACTTCACAAAACAAAGGCCTCAGGTTCTTCACCTCTGATTTGGCCTATGGATTTTGCTAGTTCTTCTGTTAATAGTAGAAGAACAAGACACTTTTCATTTGTTACCATATCTTGCCTAATATTGCTTTTTTTCCACATTCATGTTCTTTTCCTGTAGTGCCAATGCAGTATTTACAGCACCCATGATCACAATAAATATACTGACAGTGACTATGAATACTCCTGCATGGTGCTTGATTATAGAATATAGCAAACTCTCCATATAGAGGATAGAAGCAAAACATTTATTCAGACACCAGAAAACCAAAGCTCAAAACCAGTAAACTGATTCCATCATAGTAGCAAAGAAGTTAATAAGCCATAACAACACAGAGAGCCACAGTATCCTTTAGCCTTCCCACAAACCAATATAAGATTAATATCTACTCACAAACCTGACTAATTCCTTGCCTGAGCATCCTTTATCTCCCAACATCTCTCTGACTCTGATTCCCAGCTTCCTGTGGGCTCTGCTCCACCCTTCAGCAAACTCCTCCCACCACATGCTCCATGTGACTACATACAACCTATTAGGGGACAGAGTTTATTTTCAAAGCAGGTAAGGTCTTCAAATTCTCCTAAGCTTATTAAGGGGCAGGGAATATCTTCAAATTCCCTTTACCGTTACATTTCTTTGCTAGATTATATGCTTCTGAATAACCCAGAGTGCATCTATACCACTTTGTACCCCCAGTACCTAATATAGGGTCCTCCCCCTGGTAGACTTCCAATATTCATCAATAAGTAGTTATTGTTGGTGATGGGGATGATAAGATGAGGATATCGAATCCTCATACCTGTGTGGACTCTACATAAGGCCTTCCTTCTGCTGGTCCTTGAAAATGGGTGTTGGGAACAGAGATAGGTCATGGATACTTAAACTACTCTATAGACATAGGAGAGGCCTGTACAGAGACTCTTTCAAGGCAGTAGAACATTGCCTCCTCTCACTTTCTGCAAGGAGTCTATCCTATCCCCCTTAATGCTAATACCTTCCTTCTGAGATTATTACCAATAATATCTTGTTTGTATATAATTGATAGCATGTTGTCTCCTTCGTTAGAATTTGAGGTCTCCAAAGACAGGAACTGTTTTTGTCTTTCTTTGTATCCCCAGCACTTAGGTGTGCCTGGCACATAGTAAGTGTGAAATAATTGCTTCTCAACATGACTGTACTTTTTGCTTTATTCTCTTAGTCTAGGAAGCTGAGTTGTGGTACCTGAGTAGGGAGTAATTGAAAGCATTTTAAAAAATATTTTAATTATTCATAATAGAAGGCCTCAGAAAGACCTACTATGAAAGGCAACATTCTGCAGTATCAACAGACAGTCCGTACTTTCCAAAGACTTTCTTTTTAGAGAATATAACTGCTTTCTCCCTTCTCACACCACAAATCAGATCTCCCACTCTTGGTCTTGTTCTGGAACATTATTCCTGATCACTACTGCTCCCTCTGAAGCCTAGACCCCTTTGCTGTTGTTACTTCTACTCCTTAAAGACATCTGTGATTCATCTGTAATTCTGGGTGACTAAACTGAGGGCATCTAGATAGAGAGGGTTGCCTGCCACCATTGTCAGGAAGGGGGAGGAAGGGCTAAGGCACAGGGAGATGGGATGGAAGGATGTCAATTTCCAACCACAACAGAAAAAGTTACCAGGGAAATTATTTTTTAATAAATTATAAAGTATTTGTAGCATTTTATCACTATTCCATTTCTCAGGATTTCTTTACTCACACCAATGTGAAGGTCTTTCTTCCCTTTTTGCCATATATAATACCTGCATTAGTGTAGGAAGTTTCTTCATATGGGAGTTCCCTATATGAATGAAATCTTATGTTCCATCCAGCCCTTGTCCCTATCTGGGGACACCATCATACAATCCCATAGTCTCAGAGTTGGAAATGAACCTCAGAGGCTAAATTAAATGAGCCCATATCTGAACCCAAATCCCCATACAACCTACTCAAGTAGTGATAATTATTCTTTTTTGGGGGGAAAAAAAATCCAGAGCAGGGAAATTCACTACATACTCTATTACAAAGTTTTTTCCTTAAAATGAAACTAAAATTTGTCTCTTTGCTCTCTATCCACTGCTCCTGCCAACTAAAGCAATGAAAAACAAATCTAATCCCTCTTCTATTGAACAGCCCTTCAAATACTTAAAGACAGATGTTATCACCACCCTCAAATTTTTTCTTCACCACACTAAGCATCCTGTATTCCTTCAACTAATTTTTATACAAAAGAAATGTGAGGTCCAATGCCCAAAAGGTGCTTAATATATTTATAGAAGAATTGCTGAATCACGTCTAAACCCTCTTCACACTTTAAGACTTAGCTTAATCCCACCTCTTCCAGGAAGGCTTCCGGGATCATTCCAGTCCACACTGATCTCGTTCTTCTCTGAACTTTGATAGGACTTAAGTGTCTACTAATACAACATAGTTGAGTATTTAACTTTTCTTTCATTGTTACATGTAGGTTAATTCTCTTCCCTCCATTTAGGGTGAGGATCTTATCCTTCCTCTAAATCCTCCCCAGCATAAAGCTCAGTGTTGAGCAAATAGTAGGCACTCAGTAAACACATGTCAATTGTTGATTGATTATTTGGAAGAGTTTTTTGTAGTGTGAGCAGTTTCTGTCATTCTAACATCTTAGACAGACTACTACCGGAAGGACAGAGTTCACCAAAGAAATCATTAACCATTTGCAGAGCAATCACCAGAAACTGACAGAGAGCAATCTCATGATTTTAGAATAATATCCTTGGAAATTATGTAATCATAGCAATAATTCATATTTATGAGTACTTTGAAGTTTAAAAAGTGATTATCATGTCCACTTTGTTAAAAAAAAAAAAAACTCAAATAGGCTAACTTTCCTGAGGGTGGCAATATAACCAAGAAGTAAATAAATATGGATTTGGCCCAATGATCCTGACTCTTGGTCTTTCTCTTTTTTCTTTTTAAAATTGTATCTCTTTATTTTTTAATTTTAATTCAAAATATTTGACATTACTGTCATATCCCAATATTCCCAGACTTAGTCCTTGAAAGAAGTATAATAAAGAAAAATAATGTATTATAGCTTAAGCTTCACTCTGTATCTATACACTACTACCTCTCTCCCCAAAGAAGGAAGTATATTTCCACTTTAGTTCTCTAGAATGAAGATTAGTGGTTACATGGATCATTGTAATAATGTCTTTCAATTTAGTTTTCCTTTATACTACCATGTCTGTTTTGTGAATTGTTCTCATGGTTCTGCTTACTTTGCTCACTTCAGTTCATTTAATTCTTCCTAAGTCTCTCTATATTTTTATCCCCATTTCCTGCAATATAATTATGATCCTTATTCATATGCTACAATTTGCTCAGTCATTCACCCGGCGGATAGTTATCCTTTTTCTTTCCAGTATTGTTTTGCCTTCAGTGTTCTTTCTAATCTAACATGCTTTTTCTCAATCAATTCCGACCCCCCTTGTTTTACCTGTGAAGAGAAGGAAAGGAATAAATATTTTTAAAGTGTCTACTATGTGCCAGGTACTATTAAGTAATTAAGTGCCTCAACAAATTTTATCTCATTTGATCCTCAACACAATTCTAGGAGATAAGGTGGTATAATTATTCCCATTTTGCAGCTGAGGAAACTGAGGAAGACAGAGGTTAAGTAACTTTCCCAGGATCACAGAACTAGTAAGTATTTGAGGACAAATTTAAATTCAATTTTTTCCCAACTACACACCCAGTAATCTATCCACTGCACCACCTATTTGCCTCTGTGAAAAAGCTAAAGGCACAGAAGTGAAATTGCCACAGACACACAGTTGGTTGATGGTAGAACCAAGATTAGAATCCAAATCTGTTTCTTCTCATCCTAGTATTCTTCCATATCATACAATGATAATAACTGTGATATGTGAGAACTGTTTGTTTTTTCCTAATTCTTCCCTTCTTATTCACTCTTTGGGCTAGGATGTGTTATTTGTTGGGAGCACTGTCAACAAATGTCTTTCTGAGTTCCAGTGGAAATGACTGCAGTGAGATCAGGATGGGCTTTAGCCAGTGAAGTCTGGAAACAATGGAATAATGCATTTGGATGTGTACTCTTCTCTTCCTGCTTATTTGTGGATACCAAACATTATATTTCTCCTGCTGTTAATGGGATATTATTAAAACCAGACAATCACAGGAGGCATCAGTACAGTCTTAACTATTTATGAGCAATGAAATATACTCTTCACCATGAAACCTGTGCATACTTGTGATAGAAATAGCTACTCTGAGAGTCAGTGAATGTGCCTCTTGGAGCTCATTTGATGAAAACACATTGCTATCCAGAACTACCAGTGGCTTAAACTCACAAATGAAATGACAGAATATAAATGTCTTGAGGTCAGAAACTTTTTTTTCGCTCTTTTATCCTTAGCACACATCACATTGTCTGACATTTGGGTTGGCCCTTAGTAATGTTTGTTGTTGTTATTGTTGTTATTGATTGGTTGAAATAGAAACAACAATCTATTGAGGTCATTGTTGCTGATTTTGCAAAATCACTATTTTTTTAAATTGTGATTTGGGAAATGTCTATAGTTGTCATATTGAAAAATCACTCTGGTTGTGGGGGGATGGAATTTATGATGAGGCCCATCAATGGTACTTCTTGAATAAACCCAATTCAGTGTTTATATTGGCCTATATGATTGTAATGGAATATTATTGTGCAGCAAGAAATGATAGAGATAGTTTCAGAAAAATCTGGGTAGTCTGATATGAGCTGATGCAAAATGAAGTGAGCAGCACTAGAAAAACATTGTATACAGTAACAGCATTATTATCATGACAATCAACCATGAAAGAGTTAGCTATTCAGATCAATCTAATAATCCATGAGAATTACAAGAGACTCATGATGAAAATTCTAGCTACCTCCAAAGAGAGAATAAATGAGGTCTGACTGCAAATTAAAGCATATTCTTTCACTTTTTTTTACAGTATAGCTAATATGGAAATATGTTGAGTGCTTCTCATGTATTGTGGACATAACATTGCTTGCTTTCTCAATGGGTCAGGGACTGGTGGAAAAGAATTTGGAACCAAAGATAAAAAGGAAAAATAAATAAAATTTAAAAATAAAAACAATATCCACCCTAATGAAGACCTAAAACTGCCCTAGAAGTTCCCATCTAATGTGTGGACCCTATTAGAAAAGGATAGCTATCTGTGTAAGTAATTCACAATCGAAAACCAGAGTTGATTTCCACTTTGCACTCTAGGCTAGTTGTAAGGACAATTGCATGGATGTATCCTGGAACATTTTCTTATCGAGGCTCTGAGGATTAGATGGTTCCTGGAATTTTCTGTCATGAGAATAACCACAGTCAACTTCCAAAGTTATTCGGATTGCACACTTTGGTAAAGATTATAGTTTTTTAAAGTTCTGTTGCAAATGTGTAATAAGACCCTTACGGGAGAAATTTCTGCTTTTCATTTCATGGGAGTGTTGCAAAAATGTCTTAGGAAGGAACTGATTCACAAAACTAGGAATCAATATCCAAGGAATTCATCCCACTAACAGTGGCAAATAAAGGTCCATGGTGCCTTGTAAGCATCAAGATTTTGGGAGCCATTCCTTGTAGCATGCAATATTTTAACAAAAATAGACCTATGAAATAATAATATTTTCATGCTGAACAAATTAAAGATTGCAACACTTTAGGAAAATAAAAGATGCTCTATTGTTTTGTTTGCTAAGTTGTTTTTAAGATTTCAAATACTATTTTAAGATTTAACTATCAAAATGATCCATTAATACCTATTTTGAAAAAAATGGATAAAGAAAGGAAATTACAAATTTTCAAAAGAAAATCTGCACCTGGAAAATTTATGAAAAATGTTTGATTGCATACCTACTTCAAGGATCTGTAGAGGGAATCCTTTTACCAGTGTAAATTGTGACTTTTCTATACCTTAGCAGATGACACAACAGAATGAAATTATCATAATGATAACATTAAAGAAAACATAGTGAGAAAAAAGCTTATCATTAATAAGATCAAAATTTCATAAACTAAAATATTTAATTATAATATTTATAAAAACAAGAATAAGTCTTACATGTTAATAATAATATTACTAAGTGTGATATTGGTGGACATACCTAGTAAAAGGTAGGGAGAACCATATGATAATCAATCTTGAAGCTGGTCCTGTGGCAAGAAATTTGGATGGACTGTGAATGCTTGATGGCAGCTAGGAAGACTAAAGAGGTGGTGACCACTGAAAGAACACATCAGCTGGAGCTTGTCCTTCTCTCACAAGCACTGTTTTTGATAAGGACTCAAATACTCAGTCTCTAAACCTGTGGAAGACAAGTGATAGGCACAGAAGGCAAGAGACACACAAGCAATGTGAAATCTATTCTTCTCACAGGATTTCTGGGAGTGCTAACCCCTTTGCCTCTTCTAACCATGAATATCCCTACATATAATGTCTTCTGTACCTATTGGCTAACTCAGAATTGGCCTTTAGAACTCTTTTACAGATTAGTGACAGATTTCCCAGGTTATCGTCAAGGAATTAGGATATTACAAGGAAGAGATAATATCATTTCATCTGATCCCAGTGATTATAACACTTTAATTGAAAATTATCTTCTTGGGGATAGAGGAGATAAAGATTAGCTTAAATACTTAATCAAACAAGATATCATTAAATATCCAAAAATAATAAAGTAACTAGTGGGTACAGAGCATTGTCCTAGGTGTTTAGGATAAACATGATTCCTTGATATTCCATGATAAACAAAGTTTAGGATAAACATGATTCCTTCCCTCAAATACTTCTCAAACTGAAAGGGGAATGACTTCAAAACAGAACATGATAATCTCTTTTAGAAAATTGCAGATGAGGTTATATCCCAAAGAGATCATCAAAGTGGGAAAAGGACTCACATATACAAACATGTTTATAGCAGCTCTCTTTGTGATGACCAGGAATTGGAAATTGAGGGCATGTCCATCAATTGGGGTATGGCTGAGTAAGTTTTGGTATATGAATGTAATGGAATACTATTGTGCTATAAGAAATGATGAACAAGCAGACTCGAGAAAAACCTGGAAAGATTTATATGAACTGATACTGAGTGAAGTGAGTAGAACCAGGAGAACGTTGTACACAGTAACAGTCACAGTCTGCAATGATTGATTTTGATAGATTTAGTCCTTCTCAGCAATGCAAGGCCCTAAAACAATTCTAAAGGACTCATGATGGAAAATGCCATCCACATCCAGAGAAAGAACTGTGGAGTCTGAATGCAGAGTGAGGCAGACTATTTTCTTTCTTTTTTTGTTTTATTTACTTTTTGTGGTTTCTCCCATTCATTATAATTTTTTTATACAACATGACTAATGTGAAAATATGTTTAAAAGAAATGTATATGTAGAGCCTATATCAGATTGCATGCTGTCTTGGGGAGATAGGGGGAAGAAGGGAGAAAAAATTAAAACTTATCCAAGAAAATATTGAAAACTAAAAAGAAATAAAAGTAATTGAAAAAAAGAAAATTGCAGATGAGGCTGCTGTGAGGTCTGAATGGGAAGGTGCTCATCTATATACACATTTGTGATACCATTTAAAGCCTAATGACAAGGTGAGACTTTCTAAATATACACCATTAATAAAGAACATAGCACTCAGAGAGGCAACATGGCAGAATAGATAGAAAGCCTGCACTTGAATCCTCCAGAAGACCTGGGTTTGATTCCTAGTTTGACATGGACTAGCTATGTGAGATGAGGTAAGATCACTTAACCACTCAGTGCCAGAAATAACTAAGACTGTAAGTTTTAGAACAATTGCTGATCTACATTGATAGAAGGATTGTCCCTTACTAGGAAATGAAACCATAGATCCAGATTGGGAAAAAAAAAGTAATACCTATCTCCAGAGCCTACAGGCAATCAATGGTCAGTAGTTCTTATTGAAGGCAAGGTCTTTGTGAAGTTAACTTGTCTAGCTTTTCAAAAGCTGGTTACTAGAGATGCTACTGCTGATACTGAAAAAGTTATTACTCAATGAGGGTTATTCTGAATTTAGCACCAACAGTTTGATATTTCTTTTATTCGCAGAATTTCCCAAGAGGCCATGGGAATTTTAGTGTCCACTAGAAGTTCTGACTGAACGTTTCTCTTTTATGACTCAGGTACTCTCTCAATCTAAATCATAAGGCATTATCAAGCCTTTCCCCAAACTTTTCTTCTATTGATCCTATGACCAGGATATTTTCAAAAATTTCCTCTAAGCTTAAAAATAAAGTCGCAAATATTGAGGTTCTGAATTATCTGCCTGTTGTGTCAACTTGTGTCAGGTTGATGTAAGAATATTGATGTAAGACCTAAGTTGACCCACCACTTAACAATGATTTAGCATGACTGACAGTTTAGGAAATTAGGACAGTTTGGGTCTTGAGTTAGGTGTGGAGATTATTAGCAGTAGAATATCATGGGAACCATTCAGAAAACATCAGTATGAGATGTTTAAACATAAAATAAGAGAGAAATCTCATCATTTTTCCAGAAGGTGCTTGTCACTTTATCTTGACCATAATATTAGGTAGAATACTTCTGGGAGCTATTTATTTGAAAGAATTGATTATAAGAATTATCTGATAGCTTAGAACTGATCATGATGTTTCAAAGACTATAGAGAACTATAACATCTATTAGGCTATTTGGCACAACTAGCCAAAGACTCCATGAAATTTGATCAGTAAAAATTGAAATTGATTTTGTAGAACCAATCTAAGGGAAGAATTTTACTGAAATGCACTCCTCAAAAATGGTTTGAAGTGACATTAGTTTAATTTCAAACTTTTATTGCAACAATTACAACTCTGTGCAAATTATTTGAAATATAAAAACTGCTTGACATATTTTTTTTGTAAATGATGGCTTTCCACTTGCCTATGATTACTTCAAGAGATTTGTAAATAGGGCCCTTATCAAAACTGTCATCATCATTTCTCATCACACTCTGAATGGATTTTCAGGCATAAAGTATACTCCATATTAATACAGATGATCGAAAGCAAATTATTGGAGGACATTGGCCAACAGAACTTGTCAGACATTTCATTATTCAGCACACTATAGTGTACTTAGCAAGACAGTAGACCTACTTGAAATACAATTGATTAAATCCGTGTCTACCCTTCCCACCCAGATTTAATAAGCTTCAAAAGGCAAGTACTCACATAGTCCCAATGCTTTTCTATATGTACTTACTCCACTCATGTTTACCACAAGAGTTAGTCTTTTCTAGGAGTTGTAGGGTTAGATAGATAGGTGATAGCCACTGGGACTGGGTTTTGGGGACTGTCATATAAAGTCTACGGTGCAGATGGGCTAATATGAAATGGCCATATTGACCAGAGATGAAGTAATCCCTACCAAGTTATTTTGACAGCAGCAACTCATTTATGTACATCTGAGATTGAAGGTAGGAAGAAGGTAGTACCACTTAATGTGATCGTGGACAAATAATTTCAATTTTCAGAATCCTGTCTGTTGGGTGGGCATGATAAGATTCATGCTTTGTGACCTCATTGGTTTGTAATGAGGATAGAGCTTTGTGAAACTTAAAACCTTATTGTAAATGTCAGTTACAATTATTATAGGTATAGTTCCTGAAACTCATCAGAGCTGTAAAAGGGAAAAAAAAGAAAGTTCTCTTTGGATGTAAAAATAGATCATATTGAATCACTTCCTACTTCTAGATTTACTTTTGTGAACTAGAAAGTAATATCTTTTTGTTTATCCATAGGATCATGCATTTAGAACTCTGGGAGAAATCAGAGGTCATCTAAAATAACCAGTTAATTTTATACATGAGAAAACTGAGGCCTAGAAAGATGAAGTGCTTTTGCCATGATTATATTCATGTAGTAGTCATCAGGTTGAGAATAGAATGAGGTCACTGGATGTGATGTTTACATGTCATTAGCAATCACTGAAAGAATATTTTCTGTAGAATGCTTCGGGTAGAAGCCAGATTGTAAGGAATTTACAGTGAAAATGACTAAGATCCACATGGCACTTTTATTTTCTTATACTTTCAGTATACATGATAGACCAAAGAGAAAAATCTGTTTAAAAGTAGATACAATATTTGTATTTTATTTTTGAGATTTGAATCCAGCTCCCCATACTCTTTTCCACTTATAAACCACATTGCCTCCTGGGGTAGGAGTGTGGTTGGAAAGCATGAGAATGACAGATGTTATGTTTGCCAGAGGACACTCTGGTGCAATGTCAGTGTTTTGTTATTTTTGAGTTCTTTTATTTGTGTATGCTGCAGTGGTTTGGGGTTGGGGTTTGCCCAGGGTAGTTTCACAGAACTAAAGGACTATCATGTTGAAAGATTGCTTGTTCCTGGTCTGTTTTCACTGTTACCAACAAAACAACACTCTGGGCTCTTTGAAGCAAGATGTGCAAGACATATGACAAAATTCTGTGCCCAGTACACAATGTCAGGAAGAAATCTAGGCCTGTCTTCAAACCCTGTCCATGATGCCTCAGACTACCTCTATTTCTGTCTCAGTGGTTTTCTTCTCCCTCTGGCAATGCCTCCACTCCTGTGTCCTTTTTCTCCAATTGATTGAGTTCCTTCCAAACATCCGCTTGAGGAAGAACCCACACCAGCTCTCTTCCAATCAGCATTAGCCCATGGAACCACACAACATTTCACTTCACTCCCACTTCTTAGTTGCTTCTATATGCACTGTCTTCTCCAACTAGAATATAAACTTCTTGTGCTCAGGGGCTGTTTTTTTTTCTTTATGCTTGTATTTATATTAGCAATATTTAGCACAGTTGAAGTCTCATGTAAATGCTTCTATCTATATATTTATCTACCTATCTATTATTGTCAGATGTTTCATTACTCTATTATTACTATTATTAGATAAAGGTATATATCAAAAAGCTTTAACTGCCCTCCCAACAACCTTTTGATACAGAAAGAGAAAAAATAATTTTTCAAAGTGCAGTATTATCAGAAAACATAAGATTAATTATTACTATTGTTCTTAATTTCTTTTTCTCCCTTCCTTCCTTTCCTTTCCCTTCCCTTCCCTTTCCTTCCCTTCCCTTTCCTTCCTTTCACTTCCCTTCCCCTCTCTTCCTTTCCTTTCACCTTCCCCTCCCTTCCCTTCCCCTCCCTTCCCCTCCCTTCCTTTCCCTTCCCTTCCCTTCCCTTCCCTTCCCTTCCCTTCCCTTCCCTTCCCTTCCCTTCCCTTCCCTTCCCTTCCCTTCCCTTCCCTTCCTTCCCTTCCTTCCCTTCCCCCCCTTCCCCTCCCTTCCCTTCCCTTCCTTCCCTTCCTCCTCCTTCCCTTCCCTCCCTTCCCTCCTTCCTTCCCTTCCCTTCCCTTCCCTTCCCTTCCCTTCCCTCCCTCCCTTCCTTCCTCCTCTTCCCTTCCCTTCCCTTCCCTCCCTTCCTTCCCTCCCTTCCCTTCCTCCTCCTCCTCCTCCCTTCCCTCCTTTCCTCCTTCCTTCCCTTCCCTTCCTTCCTTCCTCCTTCCCTCCCCTCCCCTCCCCTCCCCTCCCTCCCTCCCTTCCCTTCCCTTCCCTTCCCTTCCCTTCCCTTCCCTTCCCTTCCCTTCCCTTCCCTTCCCTTCCCTTCCCTTCCCTTCCCTTCCCTTCCCTTCCCTTTCTTTTCTTTTTTCTTTCTCTTGTAATCTTTGGTGTTGAGTGTAGAAATGAGAGAATGACACCTTTTCTTAGATTGGATAAAACCTCTGGAGACAGAGGGGGTTTCAAAGTCCATCTAGTCCAAGTCCCATAAAATAAATTTAAAGAGGAGAAAACTAAGGGCAAGGGAAAGTGACTGGCCAAGTTTGCACAGATAGCAAAACTCAGGAGGGGCCTCTAATTTCTGAGCTCTTTCCACTATGTCCTCTTTCTTTTTAAGTCTTTGTCATTCTTTTCCTCTTCAATTCACCATTCTCTTCTCATTCTCTCTCTTTTTTAAATCTCCTCCTCCTTAAAAATAATGGTATAAAATCCCTAATTCATAGTGTTTTGTCAGGAAACAGAGATGGGGGAGTCAAATTTCTTTGTTTCTACTTCAAGTTCTATTTATTTTTTCTTATTCTAAACTTGACAAATAGCAACAAACACGAACTTTTCCATGTTAAAAAAGAACATAAAAAGATAACTGTATATGAAATGATGGATCTTATCATGTGTAGCTTGGTTCCAAAGCACTCTCTCTTTTCTGTGATGCTTTCTGAAATTCCTTCTTATTTTCTTTAAATTCTTCATTGATACTTTGATTTTCTTCTCTTCCTCCACCTCCTTTTCTTCTTCTTTGTTTTCCTCCTCTTCCTTCTTCTTCTCTACACACCTTTCCTTCCAAATTTTCCCTTACTCCTCCAAATCCTCTATTGTGACAAGCAAACCTGGTCATGTAAAACAAATCCACACATTTTCAAAATTTTAGATTTCTCTTATTTTTAGTGACATGGCATTTTTCCATATAGTTGTTGATAAATTACATTTCTTTTTCTTTTTTAGTGCTACCTATTATGTCCTTTGGCCATTTTTCGATTGGGGACATGTTCTTTCTTCTTATACGTTGGACTCATTTCTCAATGAATTTTGAATATTAGATATTTACGAGGAAAAGCTAATGCAAATATTTTTCTCTACTTCTAATTTCAACCCCATTGATTTTTGTGGAAAAGCTTTTCAACTTATGTAATCCAAAATTATCTATTTATCTCCTGTGATATTCTTGCTTTCTTCTTTTGTCAATTATTTTATACTCATCCAAATGTTGTAGAAAATAGCTCCTCCCCACTTCCTCGAATTTGTTTATGATATAATATAGCTTTTTTTTTTTCCTGAAGCATAAGCTCTGTTTCAGATTTTTTTTAGCCTGAAGACTTAGTGAATCTGTATGCTTCAAGTGTGTTTCTATAAAATAACACATTGTTGGAGCTTCCTTTCTTATCTAGTCTATTGCCCTCTTACATTTTATTAATGAGTTTATCACATTCATACTCATAGTTATGACTGTGAATTATGCATTTTCCTCCATCATACCACCTTAAACTTTTTTCCTTTCTTTGCCCCTTCCTCCTTGACAAGAATAAGATGGTGACTAAGGAGAAGGAGTTTGATTAAAATTAATGACTTATAATGGAAGGAATCTTCTATTCATCTACCCCCTTTCCATCCTCCTTTCCCACATGCTGATTCTTGAATTTTCTTTTGAAATGCCTGCTCATGATCCACCCCCTGAAGTAGGTTTCTTTTGACTTTGATTTACCTCTCTTCTTACTGCTATTCTTCCCACTGCTGGACCTCCCAAGTCCAGGTACTATTGTGGGATCCTGTCCCCCATGGAGTCTCTAGTTCAGATACTCCTTCAGGATTTCCAGGTTGTTCATTTGACCTTTTCTGGCTTTCCTGGCAGGACAAGTCTTGAAGCATTTTCAACTCCTGGCTGCTTCTTCATACATTCTTTGGCTGGATAAAGAGCTAACTGATGTTTCTCTTTGAATTTCTTGGTTATTTTTCAATCTGGTATTTCTTTAACTTATTTCTGGAGTATATGTGGGGAAACCCAGCCTCTTCTACAACCTTTCATGCTTCAATCTTAACTGGAATCAACCTTTGTCTCCTTTATATCTAATTAAAGTAAGTGGCAGTTCCATAGCTTGCCCTGTATGACCCCATCATTCAGCATAGGAGCAAAATTAGAGCCCAGTGTGCCTGACTTTATTCCTGTCCTATGTCCACTAGGCTGCTTTCTCTGATATCTCTTTCCTCATGAAAGCTTCTCACAGCCTTTTCTCCCCAGCAATAGTCTCAAAGTTCTCCCTTCATACTGCCTTCTTTTTTTTGACAGCACATGTAAACACAATTCGTTTTCTTTTTCTTAAGAAAGAGAAAAGAAAGCAAGTTAGTTAAAAGAGGGGGGTAGATGGGGACTTTGGTGAAAACGAATGAGTATTGCCAGACTTCTGACAACCTCCTTTATCTCTAGTTCCTTCTATCTTGACTGACACTTGACTTATCAGGTGGGGGAAAATTTAGACTTGGAAAATGTGCAGTATGTGTACAGTGGCCTTTTATCCTCAGCTCCCCTTTTTCTATGACATAGAAAAAGTGTTTTTGCTTATGGCAAAGAAAAAAAAATCCCTGAATTGTTGATAAGTGACTTTTTTATCTTCTCCTTGATACTGACACAATGCAGGAAACTCAGTTGTTACATTTTCTAGTTTTTCTTTCCTCTCATTGATCACCACTTCAAGAAGTCCAAACCTATGGGACTTCACATAGGCCTATCAACTAAGGATGCCACCAACATCTTGTTCTTAGATGTGATCACATTTATAAGCAATGACATTTCCCAGTCTTTTAGCAAATGTCTTATAAATATAGCACCCAAAGATTTTTTCTGAGAACCTGTAGAGGATGCTGGAAATTAACTTTTGATTTTCCAAAGTGTCAAACTATTGTGAATTCTAGGGATGTCTTTAAGAACCTAAGGCATACCCATTAGGAAAGGATTCAGAAGGAGGTAAAGAGAAGAATAAGACTTGACTCCCCTATTCCCTGAGTGCTTCCCCTCTGAACCTCTACTTCTTGAAATCCCTCTCTTGTTTCAAGACTCAGTTGGTGCTTCCTCCTACATTGGAAGTTTCCTATTCTACTGCAGGTCTTTGTTAGTATTCTCCTTCCCGTCCTTGCTTAATTACTTTGGTATCTCAGTATCTTTGTTCCTGTCTATCTCTGTCTTTGTCTTTCTCTTTGTCTCTGTCTCTCGGCTTATCCATGCATGTGTAATTTCCTCCCACTAGAACACAAACTCAATGAGGTCAAGAAGGACATTTTGTTCTTTGTTTTATCTTTAGTTTTAGAAGAATGCCTGAAACATAATAAACTTTTTTTAATGTTTGGTGGATTGAATTAAGAACAGAGAATCTGAGCAAGTGTTTCTTGAAGCTGTATTCAAAGCACTAGCAGGATCTGTGATCCAATAGATATAAATTCACAAGTAGAGAAGTTAATGGGTCATTTAGTCCAACTGCCTCATTTAACAAAGCTGGTGCCACCTAGGTGAGTAGTGGATAGAGTTCTGACTTTAGAGTTCTGTATTTGAATGCTATCTCAAACACATTTCCTCTGTCATCCTGGGCAAGACACTAACCTCTTTCAGGTTTGATTTTTTTTTTCTCTAATTGAGAATAATAGGAGAACTTACATCCCAGGGTTATTTTGAGGACCAAATATTTTAGTTAGCACTAATCCCCTCACCTCTCAGGATACCCTCCCCTGTGTCTCTTTCACTGGCTCCTCTTCAATTCAACTAATATGATTTTTTTAGAAGTTTGTTAAATGCCCATTATAGAAACTTTTTTGCCTAGGAATGCTAGTGTACCTCCAAACTGATTACTTATTTCTTTCCTTTCTTCTCTCTGTGGTCTCTTGTGGATCTCTTTTAACTCTATGTCTTCAACTCTCACCCACATTTGAGATATACTGTGTTAGCCCTCTTCCCTGAACATTGTTCCTAGGTTTCTAATTGATTGGACTTTTCACCTGAATTTCCCACTCTCACTTCAAATTTGACAAATTTTAAATTTAATTTCTCATATTTCCTCTAAACAAATTCCTCTTTTAGACTTGCCCCATGTCTAGCTCTTAGTAAACTACATCAAGCAGAGTAACAGGTGCAGAGAAAATATACAGACACAACAGTTGTGCTGGATGTGGACTGGGTCTTCCATATTGATAGGGGCTCCAATGAGGCAACATTACTTATTTGGTAAAGAAGAACTGAATGTTGCTCTGGGGTATTTTCCTCAAACAACTAAATACAGTATTTGCAACACTCTTCTGAGAAAACCATCTACTGTAACCCTTTGAAAGACAGAAAGAGACAGAGAGAGTAAGGGGAGGGAAGAAGGGAGGGAAGAGGAAAGAAGGAAGGGACAGAAGAAGGAAGGAAGGGAAAATGGAAGGAATTACCTATATTTGCAGAAATGTGCCTATATTACTATGTCTATAGCTGTAATATATTGATATAGCTAACCTTAATACTGCTTTTGAACTCTATTTCCATACTTCCAATTGCCTACTCTATGTAGATAGATATATCCTAGTTTTACAGGTTAGAAACTGAATCATAGGAAGAATAAATGACTTGCCCAGGATTACAAAGTTCCTGTCAGAGCGAACTGAACCCACATCTTTCTAACTCCAATTCCATTATCTACAAGTCCCATTGGCATCTCAAATTTAAGAAAAATAGACCCATTGCTTTCCTCCCACCATGCAACCATCCATAGACCAAACTTACTCTTTATAATGAGGACACCACCATCCTTTCAGTACCCCAGATTTGTGACCTTACCTTCTACTCTTCCTTCTTCCCCACCCATAGATCTAATGATCTGCTTACCCTTATTGATTCTACCTACACAGCATTTCTCTCAGTCCCCTTGTCTTCAGTCACATATCCCCTGGTTTAATTCATGCCTTCTTCACCTCCCTCCTGAATTATTACAGCAGCCTTATACTTGGTCTCTGTTCCAATATTTCAAGGTTTCCCTTTTCTAATCAATCCCCTACACAGCTTCCAAATAGATATTCTTAAAATGTAGATCTGACCATGGTACTTCTATGTTCAAAAAGTACCAGTGACTCCTCATTGCCTCTACTATAATATACTAAATGGTCAGTCCAGCACTGAAAGCTTTCCATGATCTGGGACCCATCTCCCTTCTCAGATCTATTTCATATTACTTCCCTTCACACGCTTGATATTCCATCCAAACTGATCAATGATCAACTCCCTGAACTTGTCATTTGCTCTCACATTTCTGTGTTTTTCTTACAGAGAGGCCCTCATTCCTAGAATGAAACTCTTCCTTATTTCAGCTTACCAGAATCTCTATGCTGCTTCAGTGTTCAACTTAGGGGTCAGAACCTCTTTGAAGTTTGTTCAGATCTCTCCCCCTCCTTAAAGATAGTGTTCTCCCAGGGAACACTGAACCCTCCTGAAAATATTTTATATCTACTTGTCTTTGTATATTCTGTAACCTCTTAGGAGAGAGTAGGATTCTCGGGTGGCCAAAATTGTTTAAGCTTCATCTTTGTTTCTTCAGATATGAAATAGTATATCATAAGTGCTTAATGAAATCTTGTTGGATCACTGAATTTCAGAACATTGGTAAAAAAATAACCAATGTCTTAAAGTTCTTTAGGAGAAGTCAGACTAGGAGTTATGGGAAGTGCTCAAGAAGGAAATTCTCATGATACTAACACAACTGATTCCCAGGAGGCAAGGTAGAAGGGAACAAACATTTATTAAGTGAATACTATGTGCCAGTCACTATGCTAATAATCACTTTACAAATGCGATCTTACTTTCTATAAAACAGCCTTGAGAGGTAAGTGCTATTATAATCCTCACTTTATACCTGAGGAAATTGAGGCAGACACAGGTTAAGTGAGGCTGGATTTGAACTCAGGTCTTCTTGACTCCAGGCCCAAAACTGTCTACTGATCTGCCTAACTGCCAATGAAGAATAATACTTTAAAGAAATGAATGTGTATCTAGTTGCCCAACAAATAATTGTGAACAACTGCAAAAGAATGACACAGTCCTGTCAGAGCTATGTGGTCATTAAATGTGAAAATTAACTGAGGCCAGTGATGGATACTAAGGACAATAGCATGAGAAGAAGATCCAAAAGGGGATAAGATAAATGACCCAAGATAAACTTGGGTCAGTGATACTAGACTACACAGAGAAAATAGCAATGTATATACTTATTTCAGCTTATGTTTCTTTAACAAGGAAAACAATTTTTGTAATGTGAAGAATAGAACAAAAATAGCTAACAGGGAGTTGAAACCCAAAGTAAAGGTGGAAATGGTAACTGTGGTAAGTGGAGGGAGGGAGGGAAGAAGAAAAAGGGAAAGAGGAAGGAAAGAAGGAAGGAAGGAAGGAAGGAAGGAAGGAAGGAAGGAAGGAAGGAAGGAAAGAAGGAAGAAAGGAAGGAAAGAAGGAAGGAAGGAAAGAAGGAAGGAAGGAAGGAAGGAAGGAAGGAAGGAAGGAAGGAAGGGAGAGAGGGAGGGAGGGAGGAAGGGAGAAAGGATGAAGGAAAGGAAGGAAGGGAGGAAGGGAGGAAGGAAGTAAAGAAGGACAGAAAGAAGAAAGGAAGGAAAAAAGGAAAGAAGCAAGGAGGAAGGAAGGAAGGCAAGAAAGACAGAAGGAAGGGACAGAGGTAGGAAGAAAAAAAGTCTGCTTCCTAAATCCTTCCCCCCCAAAAAAGAAAGTGCTAAATAAATGGTTTAGATAATAAAGCTATAGGATTCCAAAGGAGAGAATGCTTAATTCGAGGAATGTTGAACAAAGTTTCATGGAGGGGGAGGGCAAGGAATTGACTTTACATGTGGTGTGATTTTCTTTTCATTTGTGTATTCTGTCCCCCTAATTAGATTCATAACTTCTAGGGTTCGGAGAACCTTTCTTATACTTTTCATGTCCTTTGTACTTGACATGATGCCCAAAGCATGCTAAGTAATCAAAAACGTCATAATGATGATTTTGATGATGATGATAAATCAGTTTGAAATTTTTTTAACTATGTTGACTTATAGCCCACTCTACTGGCAAACAAAATGTTGTAACATTATCAAAATGGAGTTTGAGGTTATATGTCTTTGGTCCTTTAAGTATATCGTTTTTACAAAGTCCAGAACTATGCTGTGTAGATAGGGTACTCAATAAAAGCTGCTGTCCCACGGATTGAAGTGTGTTCTTTCAAAGTGTTACATAGTCAGGTGGACAGACTACTGAACTGAAATGAAGGCCGCAGGTTCTGTCGAACTTGCTCTGCACACTGCCCCTGGGCAAGTCATTGAACCTCTCTTTACTCCTCTTACCTCCTCTATAAAATACAGATATTAACTGCTTTCCGCACCCACTCTTTTTCTCCTTTTAGGTATGTCTTGAGGATAAATTAGATATTAGTAAAGTAATCTGGGGAAGGCACTATATGAATACAATGCAATATTATTTCCTGTCCTGAACTGCTGAGAAATGTTGCTGAGCATTTACTTAAGAGATGACCACATTTCTTTTTCTGAGGTAGCCTCATTTCTGAGTCTGGGAAATAATTGCCATTTGGTCGAGTTTTAGAAGAGGAGGGAGGTGGCTAAAAACACACAGACACACACATACACACAAACACATGCTATAAAAAGAGCTTTAGATCATAAATTGCAACATTATTCTTAGAACACAGCCCAGGATCCTGCAAAGTTGCTGATGTGACATAATTCTTCCAGGTGAGATAAATTGGTTTAGGAGTACTGTGGAGAGCCTCCTACCTCATCACCTCAGAAGCACCCATAACTCAGATTGGAAATTGGTCCCACTGTGCTCAAAGTGAATAATTTCTTAATTAAAAATTACTGGAGAAGGAGGTGGAAAGGAGAGATGAAGAGGTAGAAGGAAGAAAGCAAAATATCTGAAACAGGTGCCCAGCTGAAACTTTCTGAAGCCTGGATATTGGCTTATTGAATAAGAAAAACAGCCTAGATTTCCTAGGCCTTCCTGCTGTGTTTTGAAGCAGTCAAGTTGAGCAATGGGCTCTAATGTTATTTTGTTATCTCTGGGAGAAGCAGCTCCTAAAATCATTAACAATTCCACATGAGAAACTGTTCATTTCAAATGGATGGATTAAAAGAAGCATGCTTTCAATTTAGCATACTCAAGAGATCTGCTTTAAGGATCCCACTCTACAAAAATCCAAATTCTACCTTCATTTAAAGGAGTTGGATCTAATTTGGCATAGGCCAAATTAGAAAGTTTTTTTTGTTTTTGTTTTTGTTTTTGTTTTTTGCCTTGGGCGGAGGTTGGGGGGGGTACTAGGTGGCTCAGTGAATAGAACACTGGCTCTGGAGTCAGGAGAACCTGAGTTCAATTCCAGCTTCAGACACTTAACACTTACTAGCCATGTGACCTTGGGCAAGTCACTTAACCCCAACTGCCCCTGCCAAAAAAAAAGTGTGTTTTGCTGTTGATTTTGATGCACTAATAGGGATGGTCAACACAAACATTATGGCTTTTCAATATCATCAACAAGATCTTGTGGAATAATTGAAGAAATCATAGTATCCCAGGATTTAGAACTGGGAGAGATCTCGGAGATCATCTCTATCCTTTGCTATTGTTAATAGACTACACTCATTTTTTTCCTACCTAGTGATTTTTAGTATTGTTGAAAGATGAACAGTCCTAATCTCTCTCCTCTATTTATCCATAGAAAAGGTGCAATGTTGGCTACTATAACATATGTCCCATATTTCCCTGAGCAATTGGTGCAAACTCTGCCTACATAACCATAACACTAGCTATAAAGGGGATTCAATTCCCTTAATTCCTTTCTTCGTTCTTCAAAGTATGAAAAAGTGTAGTTGCATCATTTATCAATAGAGCTCAAAGATGACTCTTTAGTTGTCACCCCCCCCCCTTTTTTTTGCTATAACAGTGGATTTAAGTTAGCAGTTGTAATAAAACCTCTCCTCCACTCTCCCTTGCAATGAGATGATGAACAGCTAACTGCATGACTTGGTACAGGTCCCCAAAACTCACCAGGCCTCAGTTTCCTTGTCTTTGAAATGAGGATATTTAAGTAGATGACTTTGTGCCCATTTATAGACACCCATGTTGTTGTTGCTGTTCAGTCATTTTTCAGCCACGTTCGACACTTTGTGACCCCATTCTGGGTTTTCTTGGCAAAGATAGCATGTCTTTCTCCAAGACACAAATGAGATATGTACAATAAAAGTGCCATGTAACGAAAGTGAGTCTACCTTGAATTCAATCCATCAAATATTTATTCAGCATCTGCTGTATGCCTAGGACTATGCCTTGGTACTGTCAACTAGTTTTACTTCTTCCCGTGGCTCCCTGTTACCTCTAGTATAAATTGAATAGGACTCTGGCAGTTTTAGCCTGTCACAATCTTGTGCGAACCTACCTTTCCAGTTTTACTGAGCATTGCCCTTTCACACACTCTGTGGTCCAAGAATGTGGTACATTCTTGCTGTTCCTCTGTTCCTTCTCACAGGTAACAATGGTCCCCTCCCGTTCTCACCCCAAACCATCCAAACCCTAAATGCAAACACTTCATTTGGCCACTTCTTGAAAATTATCCTTTTCTTTAAGGATAAGTTACAGAGCCATCTGCTCCTTTCCTGATTCCTGAGCTCCTTTTCCCCAAACCTACACCTCTTGGGAATTTCCCTTTTATTACAAAGGATACCACTCTGTTTCCATTCACCGAGGTTCATACATAAGTGCTTTCTTTAATTCCTTATTCTCATTCACTTCACATATTCACTCATTTGCCAATTCTTGCCATGTCTTTCTTCACAATCACCTTTGACAAATGTCGTCCCATCTACTCACACAGTCCTCCTCTAGTTCAGACCTCTTACCTGAAGTATTGCTGTAGCTTCCTAATTATTATCTCTACTTCAGGTTTCATACCACTTGAATTAGTCCTCCTCACAGGCACCAAAGTGATTTTTCAAAAGTGCCTATCTGTCCATGTGATCCCTCTACACAAAGAACCCCAATGTCTCCTTATTAGCTCCAGGATCAAATAAAAATTCCTTTGTTAAAAGTTCTTTAATCCTTGTCCTATGTCTCCATTATCCTTACATATTCCTCTCCTCAGTGTGCTATAGTCCAGGCATATTGACCTACACACTGTTCCTCACACACGACACTTCATCCTTTATCTCATTCCTTGCATGGACACTGGCTGACCCTAATGGCTAGAATGTTCTCCCCTCCTAACTTCTCCCTCTCTGGCTTCCTTCAAAACTGAGTCCAAGCATTTCCTCCCTCAGAAGCTTCATGGTGGTCTCCTTAGTTCCAAAGGCTTTCCCTTCCGATGTCATCTTGTTTCTGCTCTCTGCTTATAGGCATATCCCTTTATATGTACTTGTTACTCCCTCCATTAGAATGTAAACTCCTTGAGGGCAGGGACTGTTTTATTTTTGTCTTTATATCCTCAGAGCTGAGCATAGTGATTACCAGACAGGGATAGGAAAAGAGACTAGAGCTGTGATTTCACTAGTATGAAGAATTCCAAATAAGGAACTCCCCCTCACAGTATAGGTTGGCATCTTCTCTATAGCACATAGCCTTAGAGAATTGCCTGGAACAGTCACGAAAACTGTCAATGCTGTAGGCCAGAGGTGGGAAACCTGTGACCTTGAGGCCACATGTGGCCCTCTAGGTCCTCAAATGCAACCAAATAGATTCAGTCAAAGGGCTGCATTTGAGGACCTAGAGGACCACATGTGGCCTCGAAGCTGAAGGCTCCCTACCTCTGACCTAGAGCATTGACAAGTTTGGGTGACTTTTCATGCCCACATAGCCAACATGTATCAGAAGCAGAATCTGAAATCATTTTCCTGGTTTCAAGGCCAATTCTTTACTCCCTACCTTCTCATGTATGGCACATAGAAGATGCTTAATAAATTAAGGCTGATTGATATTGATTGATGTGACCTCACTTCCAAATTACCTTGTATTTATTTTGTAGGTGGTTTATCTATGCATATATATGTACATACTTGATGGAATGTAAATTCCTTTAGGACAGGGGCTATGCCATTTTTGTGTTTGTATCTCCCTTGCTCTATATAACTTCCAAGACACAGTATGCTCTTAATAAAAGCTTGCAGCCTTGAAGTTGTCCATAGCTACAAGTGATGTGGTATGCTATGTTATGTTATGCCTTTGTTGCTAGCCATTTTCCCACTGAATTCAAACTGGATTGTTTTTATGCTGACTTTTCACCTTAAGCCTTAAGAGACCCTAGCTGTTGTATGAGCCTTCTAGCAATCTAGCTCTAATTACAACTGGAGGCGACCAATTCTTAATGATAAAGCTATTATTTTAATGTTAGTATGCACATGGTACTCATTTTTCATTACATGCATCCTGCATTTACATTGTTGCTGAGGGAATCCCATTCCCTATACCCTAAGGAAGTACAAAACAATGTGATATCAGACATAAGGTAGAAAATAACATTGTCCTAAAACTCTCTGTTTTCTCCTCTAATGTGGGTGATTATTCTTTTTTCAACTTAGAAAAATTCAGCTGTTTCCCAGTGTTTATAAAAGAAAAACAATTTTATTTTGTCCACATATATTTTTAGAATATAGGTAAAGGGATACACACACACACACACACACACACACACACACACACACACTCCAATGTGTAGCCATCCTATTAATCCAGAGAGAATCAAAGAACCTTTGACTAGCAAGAAGCTAAAAAACATTCCATTTCTCTGAGTTTGTCTATAATGCTAATAATAAAAATCCTCTTAGTTATATGGAGGAAAGGTCTTTAAGTAATGATAGGTGTTGTTGACCATCCAAAATAGGAAGGTGAAAACAAACATAAAATGTTAATATTCAGAATGTACCACAGTCCATACAATATAATTAATCTGCACTCTGGCATTCTGCAATGTTATCACTACTAAAACAGTACTACCTCCTAAATACAGAAGCCTTTTGTCCTTGCCTCTTACTCGATATCAACCAGTTTCAAAAGGATATGATTTCAATAGCTATTGTGGATTACACTGAAGGTGACAGACAAGGTATCATTTCTTTGGTCCCTGTTCCTCTTCAAGAAAGTTTCAACCAGTTACAAAAATCAAACAAATAAATAAACACCATCACCCACATAGAGAAATAGAGGATCCTGTTTTGGAGCAGAATAGGCTTCCTTCTATTATTGAACCCCACATAAGAGAAAGCTAAAAGCAAAGAATCAAAGTCGTCATTCTCAGTGCACCAGGAACACTCTATAACAGTAAGATAAGAGGGCACAGAGGTGACTAGGTAGTGCAGTGGTTATCACTGTGCTGAATTTGACATCAAGATCTGAGTTCCAAAAGGGCCTCAGACACTTGCTAGCTCTGTAGGACTCTGGGCAAGTCACTTAACCTCTGTCTGCTGCAGTTTCCCTATCTGCAAAATAAAGAAAATAAAAGTTCCTACCTGGATTGTTATGAACATAAATTGAGATAATATTTGTAAAAATCTTTGTAAACCTTAAAGCACTATATAAATGCTACCAACATCACCATCACCATCACCATCACCATCATCATCACCATCATCTTCATATTCCTTCAGGGCTGAGCATAATACATTGCACATGATATCTGCTGATTGAATAAATGTGAAAATGTAATTGTACAAAATCTAACTGAAAAGTCAGCAGAATGTAGTTTGTAGAGGAGATGGAATCAAAGACAAAAAACACCAGGAATGAGAGGTTACATTTTTTAACGTTCTTTCAAAATCCTTTCCCATTCAAGTTCCATCTACAGCTAGCAAAACAGAACTTCTCTGTTAAAATATATAGATATGAAAACAGTACTGTATCTGTTTCTGGGGTGTTGGAAAGATGTGAGAAGTGCTGTCTCATGAGATCTTAAGCCCATGTAATTGCCTTCTGAACTGCTCAACACCATTATGATGAAGGGGCTGGGAAGGGAAATAGAGATCGGAAAGTGGAGGAGCAGGTGTAGCGATTCAAAACCCCTTATTATCAGAAAGTGTGAAAAACAAGGGAACAGGTTAGGAGAGAGATTCAAAAAATGGATTTACAGTACATAGAAAAAGTGAAAAACAAAGAAGGGGGAATTCAAAATCTACTTCATAAAATGACTATGAAAAATGGGCAAGAGAAGCAAAGTTGTATAATACAGAATCTGGGAGAACAGGAATGACAGAAAGAAGAAACACTTAAAATGTTCTTTGTAACAGCCTATAAGAATAAAGGAATACATTTTAATCAACACTACATTTTGGAAATGTGCACATAGTAAGGTGGTAAGATTAAAAAGGCTAGTGGAAAATAAACAAGGTAATACTATAAGACAGCTATTGTATAAACACACATTTGTCATTTCCTTCTGTCCATGATTATCTTTAGAATTTCCAAATAGTGTGAACTCCTTATTATTAATTGTTTGAGCTCAAGTGACTTCAAATTGCATCTAGCCCAACTGACTCATTTTATAGAAGAGGAAACTAAGACTTACTATGTTGGAAGTCATCTGGTCTAATCCCTCATTTTTTAGATGAGGAAACTAACACCTCCAAAGGTTAAGTGACTTGTCCTAGGCCAAGTCATAGGGCCTAGTTCATGAAATATTGTTATTCAGTCATTTTCAGTCATGCCCAACTCTTTGTGATGCACTTTGGGATCTTTGTGGCAATTTTCCATTTCCTTCTCTAGTTCATTTTACAGATGAGGAAACTTGAAGCAAACAGGGTTAAGTGACTTTTCCAGGGTCACATAGCTATTAAGTTATCTGAGATCAGATTTGAACTCAGGAAGATGAGTCTTCCTGACTCCAGGTCTGGTGCTCTATCCACTCCACTACCTTGATGCCCAAGTTTGTGAAATAGCCAGAACTTTAAACCAACCTAATTTTTTATCAAATGTTCTTTCAATTACATCTTGTTGCCTCTAAGGTAACATTCAAAAAAACTGTCAAAGCATGCCCATTCTAATTGACTGATTCAAATTCCTCCAAAATAAAATATTTGTGTGTGTGCTCATAATCTCTGTCCCCTTTAAGGAACCAAGCTGATAGGTCAGTTTTACACATGTAGGCCTGGACTTCCACAAAGCCCTCAGAGTCATTAGATACGCACTGCTCTAAGGAGCCATCCTGCCATAACCACAGAAGCTTCCCTTCGAACTACAAACTTGAAAGGGAAGTGACAAGTACCAAGATTAATTCTCCAAATCATTCAGTTTCATGTTGTCTCTACAGTTTGAAGTCTTATAATAGGAGACTCTTATTTAGGCTATGTTTTTGTACTATAAAGGACTAGGTTCTCTTGACTCTTCCATTAATTACTATATTATTATGACTAAGTGTCTACAGGAGTAATCACAAGGTGTTTTGTCCAAAAGGTGGGGAGAAGGGCTGGACATTTGATTTCATTATTGGAGGGAGTACTTGGTGAGAAAGTTTCCTTTACTTAAACAGGGTGCACAAAATGCATCTTTCCTGACAAATTGCATCATTGTAACAATATACATACTTTAACCCCCAGGATATATGTAAATCTGAATTTGCACAGTAGTCAAATTGAACATTACTTTATTAATCAGCACCCCCTTTTAGGATCTCCACATTACATAAAAGTACCCAGAAGGCAATTCATTGTATTCTACTACCTAGTGTCTGCTTCCAAGTTTTCTCTTCCTTTATCCTACCCAAGTCTTCATCACTACCTTTTCTTGGCCACCATCTATCCTACCCCACCAATGTCTGGCAAGGAGTCAGGAGAATGTAAGCTCCTTATGGAGAGAAACTATCTTGTCTCTGTATCCCTAGTACCTAATACACAGAAGACAGATTAGTAAGTGTTGAATACATTTGAATTAAAGTGACACTGGCTTATACTGAGTCTTTAAGAGTCAGGGTTAAGGTTAGGGGGAAGGACAATAAGCCTATAGAAAGGATATGCAAAAAGGACAGAACAATCTTTGATGGTAGCAAGACTGGGTCTTTCAACAAAGTTGATGATAATCAACCTGGCCATATTCAACAATATATGTCTTTTTACACATCCAGGGGTAGACTGGAGTCAACTGTACCTGCTCAAAGAGCCAAATGTTAAATGTTCAGTGTGAGCAGTCACACCTCAGAAATCACCAAACGCTACAAATCAAATCTTGATTTATTGTTTTGTTAATTGTGTAGATTTAGGAAAATGATAGAGAAAATGTTAATTATATTAAATTTAAATTTAAAATGTTAAATTTAAAAGTGTGTTTTGTGTATTATATATATATATATAATATCCATTCGTTAATACTACTTTTATTAATTGTATGCATAATATACCTATTTATATATGAGTTGTCTCTTCCATAGTATGGAAGATCTTTGAGGGCATAGATGCTTTGATTTTTGTTTTATATCTCAAGAACCTGCCAAGAATGTCTAGTATATAGTAGCTTCCTAAAAATGCTCATTGGTAAATTATTAATTGAATACATATATTTTGTATACTGGATAATTCTCTTTTCCCTGGTATATAGATTTTTGTTTTGTTTTTGTGGGTGCTTAGTTGAGTTTTAGTTGTTACAGCTTCAAAAGGAGAAGAGGTGACATTTTCAACCCTCTCTGGGTGCTGACAAATGCATTGTCTGGCTTTGTTGACTGCTAACTGGAAGAAAATCTGATATGAGTCATTTACACCTCAGTGTGAATGTGTCAATGTAATTACCTATACTACTCAAAGGTATTTTCACTTTAAGCCTTATCTAAAATGAAAGGTTTCATTACCTGGTAATGGAGTTTTGGGCATTAAAAGGTAGGTGAAGGAAATACTTTTGAGTAGTTCTGTCCCAGCATTCCTGAAATTATGCCAACTGGGCAGCAGCTGACTTTATTAATATGGTAGGCTCCATATTTAATCAATTTGCCTAAAATCATACAGTAGAACTCCCTAAAACTATTTCAATGGCTATTCTGGAAGATTTGGCAAATAATCTCACCTAAAAGAAATTAAATTAAATTGCTTTTAGATTCTTTTTATACCCCACTAATACATACCCTACTGACCTTTGAGTGCATACAAGTATTTTGACTTGCTTTTATTTTTACACAATTTTCCTTTATTTTTTTCTTCTACAGGTTTGCTTTCCAAGAATATCTGATGTGTAAAAAGCAGCCTAGGTAATGTGTGACTTTGACTGCACTCAGTATCTATTGGTCTGTTAATGTTCCAGGTGAAAGGCTGTCACTGAGTTTACATTTGGGTTAACCTACACAAGGATTATAAATAAATTATAGGTAAGTCAGGCAAGAGAGAGGCACTTTCTTAATTATTGTGATTCTTCCATTTCTTAAGGCCCACTGTAAAGAAGGAGAATATGCCTTTACTAACAAATGCATGGATGCTCTAGCTTTGGCCCTCATCTGGGAGCAAAGCTGCAATAATCATGGGTACTCTTCCTGCAATGCTTTGCTTTTCCCATTAGAAGGTTTAAAGGGAACCAATATCCCCAACCTTCCTTTTTGCTTGTTGTGGCACAGTTACACTTTTCTGAACCTTAATACTTTGTTGATGTGTTGTTCTTCCCTCTGGGTACTATAGGAATTAGCATGAAGCTGATTAAAAAAAACAACTTAGGGCAAAATAAATATCAAGGGTTGTCTTTAACTTGCTATTCTGACAACGTTATGAGTTGTGGCTATCACTTTTATGAGTCTGATTCCACTAAATATACAGGAAAACTATTCTTACTGCTTTTTAGTCACTTTCCATATAGTGGAATATAGCATAAGTCAAAAAAAAACCTGAGAAACTAATACTACCATAGTGATGATAGTAGAGCATTATTATAAGCCCATCTTAACTGTCCTGACCTCAATTCAAGAACAGTACTTTTTAGAAAGCCCCAATGTAGAGGCACTGGATGAATTTTATATAAAGCACTTAATTTTGAGATCTTGAAAATCATACACATATGCATATGTACACATATGTATATACATAGACACAAATATATATATATTTTTCCTTTACTATCTCAAATAGATGTACTTCTCTCTTTGTATATGACATGAGTCCTTTTTTCCTAATTTCAAAGGAACCTTTAGTCTCTTCCATAAGTCAGAAGAATTAATGATCTAATTAAAGAAATTATATGACTCATACCCTTTGACCCAGCAATATCAGTACTTGGTCTGTATTCAAAAGGGATCAAAAAATGGAAAAGGATCTATTTTTACAAAAATATTTATAGCATCACTTTTTGTGGTAAAGAATTGGAAATCAAGGGAATATCCATCAATTCGGGAATGGCTGAAAAAGTTGTGGTATGTGATTGTTATAGAATAATATTGTGCTATAAGAAATAATGAGCATGAAAATTTCAGGAAAACCTGGGAAGACTTATATGAACTGTTGCAAAGTGAAGTGAGCAGAAGCAAGAGAACACTGTATACAGTAACAGCAATATTGTAAGGATGGCCAATTGAAAGACTTAACTACTCTGATTAAGACAATGATCCAAGATAATTCCAAAAGATATGGGATGAAATATGCTATCCAGAAAAAGAAGTGATGAAGTCTGAATGCTGAATGAAGCATATTTTTCTACATTTTTTGCAATATGACTAATATGAAAATATGTTTTGGATGACTTCATATGTATAATGGATATCAAATTATTTGCCTTCCCAAGGAGGGGTGAAGAGCAGAAAGAAAGGAGAGAATTTGGAACTCAACTTTTTTATAAAAGACAAATTTTTTCACATGTAATTCAGAAATATTTAACAAGATAAATAAAAATAATTTAAGAAAGAAATCATTTGACATTATAATTACTCACTGCACTGAGTAAATAAGAAAAAAGGAGGCAGGAATTAGGATCAGGTCCTATCTAAGTGATAATGGGACAGTATTATCATCAGTCCTTTTTTTTTTAAACACATGCTTTATTAACTTCTGTTTTACATCATTCATTTCCGCCAGATTTTGAGTTACAATCATTTTTCCCCCTGTTTTTCCCCTACCTACCCTCCCAGAATAGCAGTCCCACAAGATATCGCTTCCTCCAATCTGCTCTCTCCCATATTTTCTCCCATACCCCCCTTCGACTTTTCCATTAGAGGAAGGTGACTCTCTGTGTCCCAATGCCTGCACATCTTATCTCTGAATTACAAGCAAAAGAGTATTAATAATGGTATCTATATATATTTGAAACATTTAATTTTAAGACCTTGAATTTCAGATTCATTTCGTTCCTCCATTGTCACCCATTCCCTCTGGGGAGATAAGTAATTCAGTATATGTTGTACAGGTCAAGCTATGCAAAACATTATCATAGTAGATATATTGTACAAAGCTGCTTATAATTCCCTCCCACTCATCCCACCCCCACCTGATCCATTCCCTACTTGATCCTGTCCCTCTTCTATAGTGGGTACTTCCAACCTGCCCTCCCCCCAAGGATGCCCTCCCATCCATCATCCCTCCTCTCATCCCCCTTCCCCTATTCTGCTGTAGGTTGAGATATCCCATTTAGGATGTATGGCATTCTCTCCCTGAACCAAATTCAATGAGAATGTGGTTTTGCCTTTTTGCCTTCCTATTCTTCCCCTCCCTTGCAACCACTTCCCCTTGCTTCTTCTACATGACATAGTTTACCCTATCCTGTCTCTCCCCATCTCCTCTTGCCACTTTCCTCTCTCACCTCATAATTTCACCCCTTGAGTCTCCTCAAGGATTCCCAACAAATTCAACCTATGCCCTCTATCAATATATAACTGTAACCATATACACACACATTCACATATGTATTCATATGACTATACACCCTTCTTCCATTATTTTCATAGTAAGAAAGATTTCCTCAGTTTTTGTTATTGTTTTTCCATATAGGAATGTAAATAGTTTAACTTTGATAAGTTCTTTTTGATTTCTTTTCCCTGATTACCTTCTCAGGCATCTCTTGCTTCTTGTGTCTGGATGTCAAATTTTCTATTCAATTCTGGTTTTTTCCCTCAAGAATGCTCGAAAGTCCTCTATTCCACTGAATGACCATATTTTCCCCTGAAACAAAATACTCAGTTTTGCTGGGTAGGTGACCCTTGGGTTCATTCCCAGCTCTTTTGCCCTCTGGAATATCATATTCCATGCCCTTCGATCCCTCAGTGTAGAAGCTTCCAGGTCCTGGGCTATTCTGATTGTGTTTCCACAATATTGAAATTGTTTCTTCCTGGCTGCTTGTAGTGTTTTCTCCTTGATCTGGGGATTCTGGAACCTGGCTATAATATTCCTGGGAATTTTCTTTTGGGGATCTTTTTCAGGAAGTGATTGGTGGATTCTTTCAACCTCTATTTTGTCCTCTGGATCTAAAACATCAGGGCAATTTTCCTTGAGAATTTCTTGAAGGGTCATTTCTAGGTTCTTTCTTTGATCATGGCTTTCAAGTAGTCCGATAATTTTTAAGTTGTCTCTCGTGGATCTATTTTCCAGGTCAGTGATTTTTCCCATGAGATATTTCACATTTCCTTCTATTCTTTCATTTGTTTGGATCTGCTTAACAGCATCTTAATTTCTCATAAATTCATTAGCTTCCATTTGTTCCAGTCTAACTCTGAAGGAATGAATCTCCTTAGTGAACTTTTGAGATTCTTTTTCCATCTGGCAAATTCGATTTTTTAAGGCATTCTTCTCCTCATTGCCCTTTTGGGCCTCCTTTGCCATTTGAGTTAGTCTGTTTTTTAAGGTGTTGTTTTCCTCAGTCAGGCTTTTGACCCTCATTTCATACTTTTCCTGTATCCTTCTCATTTCTCTTTCCACTTTTTCCTCCACTTCTCTTATTTGACTTTTAAAGTCCTTCTTAAGGTCCTCTATGGCCTGCAACCCACTCATGTTTTCCCCTGGGGCTTTTGGAGCAGGACTTCTGACCTCACAGTCCTCTTCCAGCTCTATGCTTCGACCCTCTTTGCCCCCAAAGTAGGAGTCTAGGGTTGCATTTTTCTGTTTAATTTGTTTCCTTTGCCTTGGCATGTTGCCACTTAATTACTTGACTTTTGGGCTTGTTGCCACAGTATGGCTTTGCTGCCAGATAGGGGAATTTTTGTCTGGAACGTATGGGGGGGCAACTTCCATTTCTGGCAAGCTGGAAACCCACCCACGACCTCCGCTCCAGATCACAATCCAGATCCAGGGAGGTTAAAGCAAGAGTGATTACCCCCCAAGACTTATCACTGTATCTCCCTACAATTCGCAGGCCAGGTGCTGGAGCTGCCTCTGAAAACTACAAAATGGCGTGTCTCCTCATCGGCTTCTAGCCCCCAGGGGAGGAAGCCGATGCATTCCCCAAATACTGGTCCCAAAGTCCATAGGGCTCTGCCGCCCTGGGGCTAAACCCACAACTCAGGCAGACTGTGCTTGCCTCCCTGCACTCTGCATGCTATGCTGCCAGCTCCCAGAGCACAGTGCTGGTCCTTCCTGAAGGGCTGCTGGTCTGTCCTCAGCGGGAGGCTAGCTTCTCTGTGTTGTTCTGTGGGTGCTAGGGCTCCAGAAGTTGTTCAGAGTCCCCTTTCAGAATCTTTTACGTAGTTTGGAGGTAATCTGGGAGCAGAGTGGCTTGGATGCGCTGTTTCTACTCCGCCACCTTGGCTCCACCCCCCAATCCTTTTTTATATTCAGGAGAACTAGCTCCCAACAAAGTAGAGGGAAAGAAGTTGTTTCATTCTGCACCCAATTGCCTTCTATATATAAGTATGTATGTGTTTGTACATAACACATATGTATATGTATGCATATGCATTGCATATGTGCGTACTTGTGAGTGTTTCTATATATGTACTCACATATACATATTATAAAGTTGGTTGGTTGTTGTCCTTTGTACTTGAAGAAGACCAAAATGACATCAGTATATTGGGGTTAAGGTACAGTGTGCCTGACTGTGGCTGATCAGAACAGTATGAGCTATGCACAAAGTGGTTTGTTTGAACATTTGGAATAGAGACATCTCAAAATTTACCCATCTCATACTTCCCTTGAGCTACTGAAATTATGCTTTGCTCATAGAGGACAGTGTCTTCTGTAATGTGGGCCTGCCATGCTGGGTGAGCCTCTGCCAATATCTCCCACATCTCACAATCAATTCCAAAGTTCTCCAGAGAGACTTTGAGAGTGTCTGGTATTGTTTCTTCTTTTTGTCTTGTGTGAGTTCTCCATAGAATAATCTTTTAGGTAAATGTCCATTTCATAATCGAACAATGTGGCAGTCCAACGGAGTTGTGCTATCTGTAGTAGTTTGAATACTTAGCAGTTAAGTTCAAGAAAGGATATCTATGTCTGGTATCTTATATTGCCAGAAAATCTTCAGAATCTTCCTAAGACAATTCAAATGGAAGAGATTCAGTTTCCTGACATGAAGCAGGTAGACTATTCAGGTTTCGCAAGTATACAAGAACTAAGGTCAGTACAATGGCTCAATAGTCCTTCAGTTTGGTAGGCAGTTTACTACTTCTCTCCCACACTTTCCTTCATCAAGGCCTCCCGAACACTTAGTTAGCTTTGGCCAATGCATGCATCAACCGCAGTGTCTTTGTGTACAGTCATTGTAAGTATACTTCCAAGGTAAGTGAGTTTATTAACAGCATTCAACATTTCTCCATTTGAAAGTAAGTCAATTATAAAATAAGTGAATCTTCATTTAAATAAAGTTAGTCTCCATTATAAAGTAAGTAAATGTGAATATGTAAAAGAGTAACATCCTCTCATGCTACTATCCCAAGCACTACTCACACTGACAAGCTGGGTTCCCATAGAATGGACTTTGTATTCCCTCTGGCCTCTAGGAATAGCTCTGAAGGTTTGAGATGTCTTTTCTAGTCCTACAGTTCACAGGCTTCCTCTGATAGGCTTCCACCATGCTCATGTGCTTATTGTCAACTGGTCAACCAGACATAGCTATCTTCTGATTTAGAGAATAATCATAACTACAAAATATGCCCTTCCAAAGGTCAATAATAACAGTGGTCTCAAACTTAGAGAGCTCATAAAGCAAAATACACAGTTCCAGAAAGTACTTTTACTAAAGTTCTCAAGATTTCATCCTTAGTTGTGGTGTAGCTTTTCTTCTGAGCTCTTTGAAGAACCTTGAGTCCTGAGCTCATCTGCCTTAGCTCCCACTACAGATTGATCCAAGTACCCTTAAAAGATCCACAACAAAGCCTCGGGCTATCCGTACAGTTACAATACAGGGGTATACATACTGAAGCTAGCTTAACCAGCCAAATCCGGACTGTTGACTATTTCTAGATGGATATAAGCTAAGAATGACTGATCCCTGAAATAAACAAGAAAGCACTGGGGAAAACATTAAAAATGAAGGTTAAATTTTAAAGTGTGTCATGGGCACATTTTTTCCCCCAGAGAGTCAGTTGTTAAACATTTACCAGCAACCTCTAGATACAGGACATGTATTATGATCCAGCAAAGGTGACTGATAAGATGTGGTCAGACAAATAGGAGTAGAACCAAGAGAAAGAACAATTGAATGAAAACTCAAAGAGGAGAGAATATCCAAGCAGAAGTGGTAATCAACAGTGTTAAGTGTAGCAGGGACATCACAAGAGATGAACACACTGGTATCATGTTGGCTGGCCATATGATGTGAGAATAACTTTAAGATTATACCTGATAGTGTTCTGTGAAAACGTTAACTAAAGGAAAGAGACACATGATGATGAAGAAAGTAGGAAGAAGGGAAGACTGGTGATCATATTAGAGTTCTGAACCCACTATTCTGACACATTTGAAGTCCTTGTTAGCTTTAGTAAAAACCTGACTTGTTTTAAGAATTGGTATCTAGACTTGAAGAAATCAAGATGACATGAAAATAAAACCTATCAATAAAATATATTAAATAAATAAGGTGTTCAATTTCTATCTAGAATCTCAGCTGTAATTCAAACAGATTATATAACAACCTCTTTATGTCCAATACTCCAACATGAACTTACCTGAGAAGTGACTGCCACCTTAGATTCTAAGGGTAACCTTGTGGTTAACTAGTATTAACCTTTTAACTCACAAGTCACTGCCTGTGTACTTCCCATGAACAATTAGCCAGGGGACTCTAGTGGCTCTTAGAAAAGGCATTCACTCAAATAACAAGAACTACAGTTGAAAAACACCCTGTCTCCCAAGACCTAGGATGAATTTTGCCAACTATATACACAGAGTCCAAGGGGGATAGAGTGGGCACAAACTTAAAGTATAAGGGTAGTGATGTACATGTATAGGAAACATATGGTTAAGACAATATACACTCTGAAAAAGCAGAACCTCGGTATTCTTTCTCTCTTTGAAGAGTTTTCATCAAATTCACTATGGGATGTTGGTGATTGATTAGTTTCTTGACTTATGCGCTGAACTTGTTCCTCACAGAGAACCACAATGACTAGCCTGGCCCATCTGGTCATTCAAACACTATATTAGGTCCTTAGAGGGTGAAGTATTTTTGCTAGATGGGTCAAATCATTGACTCCCTGGGTTTACTCTTCAATGGGAAGCCTAAATCTCCACCACCTCCTACCTTAGGCTCAGCTTGATGTTAACTGTTTTTTTGAAGCTGGAGTATTACAGTTTTCTTTGCAAATGGAATATAATTGTGTTCTCTGAGAGAGTGCAGAAAGACTTTGTTTTCCTGGAAAGAAGCCTCTCCAATTCTGTTCCTTTAGGCCCAGTTGTTGTTGTTGTTCAATTGTTTCAATCATATCTGACTCTTTGTGACCCTTTTTGAAGTTTTTTTGTTTTGTTTTGTTTTTGGCAAAGATACTGGAGTGGTTCGTCATATTCATCTTTAGTTCATTTTATAAAAAAGAAACTGAAACAGAGTTAAGTTACTTGCTTAGGGTCACAAAGTTAATAAATGTCTGAGGCCAGATCTGAACTCAGGAAGATGATTTTTCTTCACCCCAAGTCTGAGACTCTATCCATTGTACCACATATCCTAGACTCTGAGTTTTGTAACCTTCAGGAAGAGAGTGGGAGAAGTATACCCTCTTGGACATGTCTTCTTTCTCTCAGTAAGGGACTCAAACCTAACATGGTGACCAGTCAGTTACCATATCTGATTCCTGTCTGGGTCTTATATAAAACAAATGACTGTGGTAGATTGTACCCTCGAGCAAGATTATTGTCTCTTCTAGGCTTTTCATATGCAAGTGCGTTGCTCAAGTGTCCACTATCACTTCCAAAATATGGAAATTCTTCAACTTTCCTGAATCTAAATAGCATACTCTTATAAGAGTATAACATAGTATAATTCAGATGAACATTTAGTCTATTATTAAAATACAAAAACAAAAAACATGACATTCAATAAAACATAATTCCTTAAACATCAAATTATAAATTTATTTTTATGAAAAAGAACAATAATGTAAAAACATCTTTAAGAGGCCATTTACTCTAATATGCTGTTTTAAGAAAATCCAGTATTATTCTTCCTACTTTACTGAGGGTCTTATGGCCCAGAAAGGTTCATCAATTTTTCCCAACATTGTACCTTATTTACCTCATTTGAAAATGCAATATTCAAAAATTCACTTGAAGAACTCTGTAATAAATAATTGTTGATTTTTATTACAGCAAATAATTTATACCTAATCAGACAAATCCTGAAAACACATCCAGAAAGCTTAATCAACTGGAGTAGACTGTGAATCATATGGGTATGCAAATAATGTGGTCATTGACACAATTTCAGGAAGTGCTGTGACAAATAGCAGAATAGTGTGCAGTTGTAGGTAAGCTTTATACTTATTGATGTATGTTTTGCTAATGTAAACCTGAAGGTGCGATTTGAAATCAACATAGAGTAGGATAAGGAAGAAAAAAAAACAACAACTATGAATATAAATGGTAGATTAATTTTCATTCTGTTGCCAAAAAGGGAACTCTGCTTTTGGGGAAAAAAAAATCCCACCAATGACATATACCCTGGAATAAATTAAATAAAATGGGCCAGGAGTGGGGGTAGGGATGTGTGTGCCCTATTTTCAATTACTTCTAAGTTTCAAAGAAACTTTGTTCTGTACTCAGCATCTAAAAGCTGGTGCTTGAGCTAAAGATGAATGGGGAGCAGTCACAATGCACTCACAGAGGAAAAGGGAAAACTAGATCAGACACACTCATTAAAGGTATGATGTTGCCTTCAAGCTAATTATCATTAAAATCACATTCTGGGCACCCATTTGTTAGGCACTGCACCCAAATAAGTTACACAGTTTCAACCTCTATCCTATAGGAGTTTATAATCCAAGGCTGTGTGTTGGAGTCACTAACAGACTTTGGTCAGAAGCATCTTTTGGAGTTTGTATGAAAGAAACCTTTCTTTCTTTTTTTTTTTTTTTTTGCAGGGTATAGGGGGGAAATACCAATGGCCATTTCTGTGACTGGACCCTTTTCTACTACATCCCTAGCTTCTGAAGCAGTTAAAATGAAGCACTTGACAGTTCATCTGCTAGTGTTATCTAAGGGAGAGAATTAGGAAAACTTGAAGGTAGATGCTTCCCTAAATGATGATGGTGTGGGTCCCTTTATCCCCACTTAATATTTATTTTAATTTTTCAAGTAACAAGTATTTTTTAAACGTAATCTATCATTCTTAATTCTCCCTCACCCTCACTGAGCAAATGTAAAATAGATGAATAAATGAATGAATGAATAAATAAATAAAAGTTCCCCAAACAAGCACTCCAATACATATCTACATGGTCAGTCAAATCACATAATCTAGGTCTTTTTGAAAAGAAGTTCAAAGATATTTTGTGGAGAGTAAAGAAATCTAAATCTTGTAATTCTAGGCAGCAACAAAACTGTCTTGGGTAAGCAACAAATAATGTTCAGTAGCAAAAAGAAG
Source organism: Gymnobelideus leadbeateri (assembly GCA_011680675.1). Lineage (NCBI taxonomy): Eukaryota > Metazoa > Chordata > Mammalia > Diprotodontia > Petauridae > Gymnobelideus > Gymnobelideus leadbeateri. Next base: position 21,432 of record WOXC01009225.1, on the reverse strand, counting down.
TTCTAAATGGGCAATTAGGTGGTGCAATGAATAGAGAGCATGGGCCCTGGAGTCAGTAGAACCTGAGTTCACACTTGCTAGCTGTGTGACCTTGGGCAAGTCACTCAACCCCAATTGCCCTGCCTTCCCCCCTCCAAAAAGACCAAAAAAAAAAGCTTAAATGGGTAGTTATCCCTTGAATCCAGAATTATCCCTAAGTCCAAGTTCATGTAGAAGAGGCCAGAAGCCATAAAAAGTAACCTGAGCAGAACAAAGCCTAGAGGGTGTAAGGGAAAGATAATATGCAACTATTTAGACAATAGTTAAGTTAATGGCAAGACATAATTGACCAGGAGTTTTGTTTTTATTTTAACTCAGGGTCCATGAATGAGTTGATGTTGTTTTTTTTTTTTTTTTTTGGAGGGCAGTTGGGGTTAAGTGACTTGCCCAGGGTCACATGACTAGTTTTTGTGTTAAGTGTCTAATTCCAGATTTGATCTCAGGTCCTCCTGACTCCAGGGCTGGTGCTCTATTCACTGTGCCACCTAGGCACCCAACCATGAATGTGTTTTTAAAATATTTTGATACTTCCCACTCTGGTGGCTGTCCAGTTGAAGCCTTTAGGTACATTTATCCATCTTTCTTTAAAAAAAATAAAACGGCTTCTATAGTAAAGACAGACAAGTAAATTAAAACAGAACTTAGAAGAACAATTGGACAGACTAATGTAACAGTTACAAGATCAGGGGGCAGCTAAGTGGCACTGTGAATAGAGCACTAGCCCTGGAATCAGGAGGACCTGAGCTCAAATCCAGCCCCAGACACTTAACATTTACTAGCCATGTGACCTTGGTCAAGTCACTTAACCCCAATTGCCCTGCCCTACCCCCTCAAAAAAAGGCAAAAAACAAAACAAAACAAAACAAAGCAAAAAACAAACAAAAAACAAACCCCCAAAACCAGAAACCAGGTACAAGATCTGGAAGAATGCAGAGAAGAACTTGAAGCAGATGAATATGAGGAAATCAAAAAAGAAACTTTGGAACAGCTGGGTAAATTCAATGATTCCCTGAAGAAAATCACATCTGGAAACATGACTTTGAGCTTAGTGGGATGCACCTGGCCATTCTGGTGGCCATCAGCCAGGCCTTTAAAGCACCAGAAATGATCAGATTGTTTGCAAAGAAACAGCCAGAGCACCTGCAGACAAGATTAGCAGAGATGGACAGAGACCCGATGGTTGGAAAACTGGAAAGAGATGTATATACCCAACAGAAGCTGGAGATACTGACTGCACTGCGGAAACCTGGAGAAAAGCTGAGTGCGGACAATGAGACCTGAGTGTCCACAAATGCAGGTGCTACCCTTGGCTGGTTTGAGAAAGTCTCCACTGACCTTAGCTCTGGGGACAAAGGCTTCACTTTGGCAAGTTTTGAAGTAGAAAAAAATAAAAAAAAATGATGAGGGGCTGCGTAGAAACCCTGGGCATTGGTCATGGTACAAATGGCATGTTTGTTTTCTTCTGTGGATCTGAAGTCACCTCTGAGAACTCTGGAGAACCTGAAACCATGTTAACAGCATGAAGAAAGCGTAATGGAGGCGTTCTCTGGCCCTGTCTGCCTGCTTCACTAGTGTGTGTGGGCAGTGGCAGAGAGATGTGCCACATGGATGGATGGATGGTCTCATTAACACACACACACACACACACACACACACACACACACACACACACACGCCTTACCTTAAAAGGGTCTGTCTGTGGAAAGGAGCAAAAATAAGGAAGGAGGGCACGTTTTCACCATCAGGCTCAGTTTCTCTGTATGTCTCTATTGAGTTTTCTTGTTTGCTTATGCTGATGGTGAATGGAACCTAGCAGCAATAACAGCTTGTTTCCCTCTTTAAAAAAATATCTTTTGATTAGCTGTATTTTAATTGAATATGTTTTTCTTTGTTGTTGTTTTGGGGTTTTTTTGCCTTTTTGGAGGGCAATTGGGGTTAAGTAACTTGCCCAAGGTCACACGGCTAGGTTTTTGTTTGTGTGTGTGTGTTGTGTCTGAGGCTGGGATCCGAAATCAGGTCCTTCTGACTCCAGGGGCAGCTCTCTACTCACTGTGCCACCTAGCTGCCCCAAATAGTTTTTTTTTTTAAACATGTATTTTATTTTATTCATTCACAAGCATTACTTTGACAAAGTAATGGGCTTTAAAGAACTGCCAGAGGGGTCTATGACACAGAGCTGTTGAGTTTCTGCTTTAAACTTGTTTCTCTACTGTGGTATTTCAGTTTGTGAGTGGTGTAATAGAAATGTCAAGTAGATTGTTGACTATATTGGTCTTTGCTTTCAAGTTCCACCTGTACCATGAAACTGAAATGTGAAATCCTTGGCAAATGATCATCTAGGTTCTTGTTTTTCGAGACTTCCCATTAAAGCCCAAGATAATTTATTTTAGTTTGGCACAGCTTTGGATCATTAGAAGCAGCTACATGGCCTGCTTGAAGGAGCACTGGACCTGGAGTTAGGAAGATGTGAATTGGAATGTAGCCTCATACACTTACTGGCTGTGTGATCCTGGGCAAGTCACTTCTTCTCTGGCTGCCTCAGTTTCCTTAACACTAAAATGGAGATAGTAATTGTACCTACTGTCCCTACAGTGTTGTTGTGAGATCAAACGAGAAAATATAAAGTAGTTAGCACAGTGCCTGGTATATAGTAGAAACCTAATAAATGCTTATCTCCTCCTTTTCTTCTTATATTTTAGAAAATATGACTTTCTGTAACTTTTCCCCATTGACCCTAATCCTATTTTCTAGAGTCAAGAAAATATGTCTATTCTTTCTTTGAGCCCTTCAAATAATTGAAAACAGTCATGCTGCCCTCTGAGTTTTCTTCTGGGGACAATAGGAAATGAAGCCACATAGCAACTAGTAATGTTTAACAATCAGCTCTCTAGGGGAAGGGAGTTTACCTCTGACACATCTTTAAGTTGATCTGCATTATTAACATTTTCTCCATCCCTGTCTTAAGTCTAGACAAACAACAAAACAATAAGTCATGGCCTGATTTCCAGCATTTGCTGATTTTCAAGGTATAAGTGCATGTTAGGAAAATTTAAGAATTGGCTCTTGAAAGTTGACACAAACTGGTGCCAGCATAAGTTGGCAAATATATGTTATACCGAAATCAATGACTGTAGACAGATATTTAACTACTGAGAAGGTGACATAGAAAGGAAGTGTTTTTGTATTAAGAGTCCTATGTTTGAGGCGGGTCTCTGTCATTTCTCTCCTGTGTGATCACTGAAAAGTCATTCTAGCTCAATAAGTCTCACTTTCTTCATCTGTAAGTGTGGGAAAATCATAGCATTACTTATTTCATGGTATAAGGAAGGTCAAAGAGAAATTTTGGGCTTTTATAGATCTGTAGCATATGAAGTTATGTAAAGTCAGAAGAGGACTTGGAGGTGAGATGAGCCTGGAGGACAGATTCCTTGGCTAGGCTGACTTTGTTTTAATCACTACCCAACTTCATCCCCTCCAAAAATTCTTTTTTCATATGGTATTAAATCCTTCACTCCAATTTTTTTGGAGGGCAATTGGGGTTAAGTGACTTGCCCAAGGTCACACGGTTAAATTTTTTTGTGTGTGTGTTAAGTGTCTGAGACCGGATCTGAACCCAGGTCCTCCTGACTCCAGGGCCGGTGCTCTATTCTGTGCCACCTAGTCACCTCTCTTCACTCCAATTTTTAACCAGGAAATACACAATTCTAGAAACTAGAGAATTCTTTGTGTGAAGATCCTCTTTAAAAATTCGCAGCCCCATCCTAGACCTCTTACTCTCTCTATCCCCTCGTGTCCAATTCATTGCCCAATCTTGCCATTTTTACTTTCACATCTTTTATTTTAGACCCCTTCTCTCCAATCACATTGTTATCACTTTAGCTCAGTCCCATACCACCTCTTACCTAGATTAGTGCAACAGCCTCCTAATTGGTCTCCCTGCCTCAAGTCTCCTACCACTCTAGACAATCCTACATGCTATTGACAAAGTAATTTCTTCTTAAGTGCAAACTGATCATGCAACTCCTTTACTCAGCCAACTCTAGTGTTTCCCTATTGCTTCTAGGAAATAGCTTTTAAAGCTCTTCACAACCTTTTCTCTATCTATTCAGTCTCATTCAACATTACTCTCCTCCCACACTCTACAATCCAGCCAAACTAGCCAGTTCCTCTTCCCCTGTGGGTGAGTCCCTTATGGCCTTTAAAAGATACAAGTCAGGCATCATCTTCTCCTTGAAATCTTTCCTGATAGCCCCAAGCACTAGTGCCCTAAATCTCAAACAATCATGCTTTAAACTACTTTGTATATATATATATATATATATATATATATATATATATATATATATATATATATATATATATATATATATATATATATATATATATATTTTTGTTTATTTTTTGTTATTTTTTTGAGTCATTTGTCAGCTGTGTCCAACTCTTCATAACCCCTTTGGGGGTTTTATAGTGAAGATATTGGAGTGGTTTGTCATTTCCTTTTACAGCTCTTTGAATAACCACATATACTATTTAACACACATTTTATTTTATATGCAATTATTCACTTTATAATTATGTTGTTTATTTTTATATGTACTTTTTTTCTCCCCTCATTAGAATGTAAGCTTAGTAGAATGATTTGTTCTTCCCATTTGTATTTCCAGAACCTAGGGCAGTGCCTGGAGTATAGTAGGTACTTAATAATTATTTGATGATTGGCTAAATGTGAATGTCCTTAGTAGAGTTACTTATCTAGCTGCCATTCATAACCTAGTATGAATTAATTTATCTATACTACATCATTCTGATTATCAAATTGAGAGTAGTTATTCAGCATGATTTTGGTTGAGATTGAGGGATTAATAATTTTGAAGCATAATATGGAGGTAGGAAATATTTTCAGAAATAGAGATAACTGGTAAAACCAATGGCAAATTTTATTCAGTTCCAAATTTTTCTTAGATCTGACCTTGCCCTTGTAAAGGGAGAGGAAATTATGTTTTCCCACTTTTTTTGTCATTGTTATCTTCTTCCTTCTTGTATCATAGAACTTGGAATAAGGGTTTGTTTAATTAGTACCTAGTACAACCTTATAAATTGGCCTCCCTGGACTGGGGTGAGAATCTAATCACCATTTCTAAAATAATTTTAGTGGGAAAGGAAATCTGGATTTCCCGATAATGAAATTACAAATGATCTTTTAAATCTAACTCATTCTGTCAGTTGGGAACTGCTATTTGTATATGAATGTGTAGAACTTACACTCTCTACCTTCACCTGAAGTAAAACTCCAATTCTCTTGAAATGGGTAATATCAGCAATATGTTTAGGAGGAACATAGTGTGATTGAACTAATTCATATCTGAGTGTGAACAGTGCCACAGAATCCTCTAAAAGGGATTTTGAGGCTTTAAAAGGCTGTGTATTCATCCCAATAATACTATGGAGATAGAGAAAGGTATACTTATAGATAAATGAAGATTTAAACATATATATTTATATATGTATATGTATGTATGTGTGTATGTATGTATGTATGTATGTACGTATGTATATGATTTGGATGGTCTCAGGAACTCCCTGTTAGGAAATTCCCTCTACTAATACACTAGAACTTTGAGTCTTAGAGAATTTTCTGGGGGTATTGAGGGGTTAAATGATTTGCCTGAGGTCACCTGGCCTGGCCAGTTTGCATTGGAAAAAGGATTTAAATACAGATACTGCTGACTTCAAGGTTGGTTCTATAGCTTCTGTCTCTTTGTTACTGAGAATATCTATGTGCACCTATGCCTGGCTCTATCAGTTACCCATGACGAACTATGATCCTGCATCTATTTAATCCAGCACTTCCAACCACTGAGTCCCTGCCTTTACTGATTGCATAATGTTTTGGAGAAGCTAAAAGGCCTCTTTAACATTTGCCCTGGAATTGAAACATCTGGGTTATATAAACATCCATCCTATTTACAGAGAGTTCCCCCAGTGAGGTTTATATAGCATTTGCATTTGTTTGTATTGCCCTAGCTGTCAATCAAGTGGCAAAGCATGGGGCCTAGGTCAGAAAGCTGACAAACCAGTTTAAGTGAAAGACATAGGCAGCTGATAGATTATGTTAGAGGTAAAAGAGAAAATTTTAAGTCTCAACCGATTCACTGCTTCAACCATTTTCCTCCTTTGAAAAAATGCATTTGTTATTATAAAGTACTATGTAGGTAGCTGGATGAGTCAGACCAAGGAAGTCTGAGCCAGTTCTTCAGGTATTGGGCAGTTCTTTCTGCCAAGGGTCTAGACATAAAGCCTAGTAAGACATCAATGAATCACAGAACTCAGAGTCAGAAGCGGCTCCCAAGACCTTCTAATCCAACCTGTTATGTGATCAAGAATTCCCTTTACATCTCATGAACAAGCAGTCATCAACCTGTGGGAGGAGAAGCCAGTACCCCTGAGGCAGCCTGTACCACTTCTAATTAGAAGAAGTTTTTCTTCTCTTTGGTCCTGTCTGCTTCTCTTCAGTTTTTGCCTATTACTCTTAGATCCAGGCAGCTGAGCAGAGCATCCAGGGAAGTATTTGAATACATTAGAGAGAAATATGTAAAGATGTAGTCAATCTAGTCTGATAAATGACACAGTAGATAAAGGGTTGGACTTAGAGTCAAGAAGACCTGAGTTCAAATACTGCATCAGACACATACTAACTGTGTGACCCTGGGCAAGTCACTTTTACTTTTTTGCCTCAGTTTTCTCATCTGAGGATAAGAGGACTTGCTTCTCGGGGTTGTTGGAAGAATAAAATGAGAAACAAGGAAATGCCTCCTGCAATTAGTAAGATTTGAGTTGAGTGTCAAAGGAAGTTGGGAAACTGAGACAGAGGTTAAGTGACTTTCCCAGGGTCCCACAGCTAGCAAGTATGTGAAGCTGGATCTGAACTCAGGTTTCCTGACTACAGATCCAGTTCTCTATCCACTGAGCCATATAGCTACTTCTAATGACCTAATAAGTTCCTGTATCAGTGTTGTAGCTAAGTGAGAGGAGACAAAAAGGACATAGACAGGAGATGACATGAAGGTAGGAATAAGTTTTCATAATAGATTGCATATGTGGAGGGAGTATAAGAAATTAAAGATGACACCAAGATTGCCAGCCTGGGTGACAATTAGGATGGTGGGGCTTTTCCAGTAAGAAGAAATAAGAACACCCAGTTGGAGATATCCAAAAAGCATGTAGGACTGGAGCTAGGGAGAGAGACGAGGCTGTGGTAGTAGAGAATCATTCACAAAATGAGGTGGCTGGACCAGATGATCTCTAAGCCTCCCTTCCCTGCCCCCTTCATCTCTAAACCTTCTGATATCTTGCTCCTACACTGAGGTAAAGGAGGAGGCCCGGTGCTCAGGGAGTTTGGAATTTTCAATTCAATTCAATTCAACAAATTTTTGCCTGTTATATGCAAGGTACTACACTATATATAACAGGAGCTGAGCAAACAGAGGAATTTTAAGAATACCAAGGAACTTACAGTTTAGTGTGGAGATGCAACATGTACACAGATAAATAAGTTAAAATATATATACAAAATGCTACAAAGTACTTTTATGAGTGAACAACTTGGGACATCAGGAAAGGTCCCTGCACTTTGAAGGAAGCAAGGGATTCCATAGGTAGAAATGGAGTCTAGTGGGATGGCATCTTACACATGGAAGATTCTCTGTGCATTGGGGGAAAAAGGCAAGATATGAAAGGGGACCAACTAGCACATTTTGACTAGAATGTAGAGTGTGTAAAAAATGTGATGATGATGATGATGATGAGGATGAGGATGATGATGATGATAGTAGGAGCTAAGTAATTTTGACTATTCTAATACCCAAATTAACTACAAAGGACCTATGGAGATATGGAGGAAGGTGCTATCTGCATCCAGAGAAAGGACTGCTAAATAGAAGTATGTATAGAATGATTTTACACACACCCACACACACACACACACACACACATACACACACATTTGTGTCTAACGATAGCCATCTCTGAGAAGGGTGGAGAGGGTGAAGAAGGAAGAAGAAAAGGAAAAAAGAATACATGATAAATAGATATTTAAAAGGAATAGCAAGTTGTACATTAGAGATTTGCAGTTTCCTGTGCAATCATCTTTTTTAAATTCTACTATGCTATGGAAATTCTTGTGTTATTTCATAAATTAAAAATAGTAGGAGCAACTAATATTATATATTACTTACTCTGTGCCAAAGTACCATGCTTAGTGTCTTTCAATTATTAATTCATTTAATCCACATATTAACCCTAGAAGGTAGATTTTGCTATTATCCATATTATACAGTTGAAGAAACTGACATAAACAGAGGTTAAATGACTTGCCCAGGGTCACACAGCTACTAAGTGTTTGAGGTGGGACTTGAACTCAGGTCTTCCTGACTCCAGGTCTGGCGCTCTATCTGCTTGAGATTGTGAAGGTAGACGGGAAGCAAATTGTGGGGTGTTTTAATGCCAGTTTAAGGATTTTGCATTTAATATTAGAAATAACAGAAAGCCAGTGATATTTTTGAATTAGGGAGATTACATGATCAGTTCTAATTTGGGACCTTTTTGAAGGAGACTGGAGAAGTATCAGAATGGAAAGAGGGAGATCATTTAGGAGGCTACTGCAGTAGTCTCACAGATAATCAATGTGGGCCAAACCACATTGTGGTATGTGAGTTAAATGAAGGGCATGGATATAAAAACTATTGATATAGAAACAACAAGACTTTACAATTCATTGTATGTGGGGCATGAAAGAATGACTTTGAGATTGAGGACCTAATTGAAGAGTATCTTAAAAAGAAATAGAAAATGTGAAGGAGAAATGGATTTAGGGGAATGTGTAATGAATTCAATTTTTATTTGCAGGAAATTGAGGTTTAGTGCGTTGTCCAGGGTGACACTGAATTCTATTTTGAAATAATGATTTTGAGATAGGACTTCTAGGTGAAGATACCCAGTAGTCCATTGGCAAGGCTCAACTAGTGTTAAGGAGAATGATTAGGACCAGCTACCTAGATATGGGACATAGGATGGAGGACTGGCTTATAGGCTATTAAACTGTAAACTTCATGAGGGCAGGAGCTATCGCTTATCTGAACTTTCTGCCTCCCTCAGTGTCTAGTGCAATACTCTGTACATAGTAGGTACAATAGCAATAGTTTTAGGACTGAATTGAACTAAAACAAGGAGTAGGTATATGGTCATAGGAGCCATGCTTTGGTTGAGGTTCTAGTCTAAAAGCACTAGCAAGACCAATTCAAATCCCCACCCTGTAAGGCTGGTAATCAGGATTATGTCTAAAGAAAAGTGATACCAATAGTGAGAACTGGTTACTGGAACTAGGGTTCAAAGTACAGCATCTGGACTTAATTGACAACACAAATTTCCCATTTATAGAACCAAGGTATAAAGTCAGGAAAAAAAAAAACAGGAAAAATTGCAAAGGGAACAATATACTCAGGTATTTAAGCTGTGATTCTGTGCATCCTAACAGCACTCCTGTCCAGAAGATGGATGGGTCCCAGTGTCTGAGGGAAGATAAAGGCTGCAGGTAGGGGTTAAGTGGCCCCAGCAGGAGGGACAAAGGGTCAGGAATCCAGGGCAGTCATTACCTGGAGTCATAGTCAAAGAGCTTATATTCTTGGCTTTGTAATTGGTCTATGGAATTCTTCAGTTAGAAGTTGGTTTAGACAGGTTGGGAAATAATTGATTTTGACACTGTACTTTTGTATTTCCGCCAAATATTGTACTCTTATGAAAAGATCTTCCCAGTTGAAATGACTGTGTGACTGCCCTATTCACCCAGCATCACAGAACACTATTTCTGAAAAGTAATAGCAGCAGTAGACTGATGGGCTCACAGAACATTGCTATCACACCTAATTTGACTCACTGAGGTGTTATCTAGATGCCCTAAGATGACACCAGAAAAAAAGTGCCATTCAAACCAGAATCTAGGAAAGAAAGTCACATCCATTTGCCTCTTTTGAGCATCTTTATGGCCTCTCATCTCTCTTCATCCTTTACAACTCCCCCCCCCATTTTTTTAACCAGAATGTGTTCTTTGAAGTCTTGCTAAGTATGAAACTGTAAATCTGCCAATATGTCTAAATTGACTTTGTTTTTATGAAACTAGCACAGTTTATTTATTTCTAAAGGGGGTCATCTGATCAAGGTGGGCAATTTAAATGTTTTATTGTAAAGAAAGAAAATCATGGTCCCCAAATGATCCTGTCTCTAAGAAGACATTGTCTTCCTATCAAGATACCAATTATGTAGTTTCAGTTATTGTTGAAAGAGATTTATACTATAATATGCTTTGGATTAACATTTAAATTTTAGTTAATGGTAACATTAGCTAGTATTTCTAGACAATGATTAGGTTTAAAAGAAAAAAGAAAGATTACACTTCTGTTATTACTAAATTAGCATCATTCTAATAATCTTAGAATTTTAGCACTTTAAAATGTCCTTGATACCTCATTGAACCTGGTTAATATGAAAATTTCCCTTTCACATTTATTTTTTAAATAATCCAACAATAGTAATAACTTTCTGTTGACTAATATTAATATTAATGAAATTTTGATCCTTTGACGGAATATATACTCAAAAATTAGGGGGTGGTTCTTAAAATATTTTTACTGATATCTTTTGTTTTCACACCATCTATATTTCTTAATGTATACCTGTGTAGCTTTGCCCTCCCCTTCCCAGAGATCATCCCTCATATCAAAAAATTAAGAGACTTGTAGCAGGATGGAAATGGTTTAGGAAAAAATAAATAACTTGACATCATCTATAGCATTCTGCATTTGTTGTTTCCTAGCTCTGCAAAGAAAGGAAGGGGCCAAGACTGATCATTATAACTTTGTATCATACCATTTCAATTGTTTTGTTGTTGTTCTTTCCACTTATGTTGTTGAAATCATTGTTTATATTGTTTTCCTCTATTTGCTTCATTTTTCATCAGTTAATAAAAGGTTTTCCATGCTTCTCTGTGTTCATAATTTCTTACAGTGTAGTGATATTCCATTACATTCCTGTATCACAAGTTATCTGTTCACTAATTGATAATATGTACTTGATCCACATCTTTGCTGCTATAAAAAATGCTAATATAAATATTTTGGTGTATATGGGGACTTGTTTTACTTTTAAATGATTTATCTCTTTTGGGTATATCAATAATAATATAGTCTTTGGGTCAAAATGTGTGTATACTTAGTCATTTTCCTTAATTTCAAATAATTTCCCAGAATAATTGGATCAATTTACAGGTTTACCAACAATGTATTGTATTGTCCATCTTTGTACCATCTTTCCAACAATGAGTATCCTTACCCTTTGTCATCTTTGTCAATTTGTTATATGTGAGATGAAACCTTGTTATGATTTGCATTTCTCTTATTAGTTATTTGCAACATTCTTTTATATGGTTTTAAATAGTGTATAATTCTTTGTTCAAGAAATATTTGCTCATATTCTTAGACCAGATATCTAGTCGGGGATGACTTTTGGTCTTATATATTATTTACTGATTTATCATGAATGTCATTTCTTCATCAGGGATAAAGCAAGCACATTTCCAATGATACCTCTTCTCAAGTAATAACAGATTAGTTGGATATAGCTGCAGGCTCTTAATTTTTAACTTTATTTTTTTCTTTTACTGGTTACAGTAAAAGACTTTAACTTTATTTTTTTCTTTTACTGGTTTTACTGGTTATTTGTTACAAGCTATTTTTCTTATAAGTTAATTTCCTCCTCATCCCACTGTACCCTCCAACTGAACAGAAAAAAGAGGGAAAAAGTAGAAAATCCTCATAATATATTCTTGATACAGCAAAAATAATTTCTACACTCTTGTCCATAAAAAATTTTCTCATTCCCTGGCCCCTAATTGGACTTATCCCATTAGAGTATCCTTCACGTGGTTTTATAATGTCTTTTTCTTTTTGCTTTTTGGAGAGCAATTGGGATTAAGTGACTTGCCCAAGGTCATAGGCTAGTTTTTGTGTTGTGTCTGAGGCTGAATTTGAACTCAGGTCCTCCTGACTCTAGGGCTGGTGCTCTATTCACTTCGCCACCTAGCCACCCCTATAATATCTTTTTCTACAAGTAATTTTTTTCCAATTTTTTTCTATTGTTCACCTAAGGAATGGAAGCAAGTTTTTCAGTCAAATGGAAAGGTTCTTGTACAACAACCCATCATACTCAAAGTGAGTTTCCCATTTGTCCTTTGTTGAACTATGAAGAAATATCTTCAATACACTAAATTGAACAACCCTTGGGATGGACAGTGAGGAGAAGGCACTGTGGTTTAATGGAAAAGGCCCTGAACTAGGAGTAAGAAGATAGAGATTTGTACCAGTCTTCTGCTACTTTTATGTTATATAGCCTTGGGCAAATGTTAAATCTCTCCTATTTTAATTTCTTAATTTGCAAAGTAGATATAACAATATTTTGACTACCTACCTTGCAGAGTTCCAAGATGCATAAGAGATGATAGATGTAAAAGTGTTTTGTAACTATGAAATGGGATAGAAATGTTATCATCACTATTCTGTCTGCAATAATGGGCTCTTTTTGAGTACATTGCTAAAGTCACTGCAGTAGGTTGTATTTCCAGTTTTTCTTGAAATTCTCTAAATTTAGTCACTAAAAAGCCACTTCCCAAATATTCTTCCTGAAAGTATATAGATCTTATATTCCATTCCTAACTTCCTCCCTCCTCCAATCACAAATATTCATGAAAGAGACTGTGTTCATGCACCATTTCACCTCCAGACTCATCTGGCTGTGCCCACATGGAACAAAGGAGAGGTAAAGTGGAGTATGATTCTTTATAGGACAATCTGGATAGAGATGGTTTTACAGGTAAGTCAGCATTATTCAGGAATTTGGAAATGGTTCACACGGGAGAGAATTCCTGAAAAGCTAAATAGGGAGAAAAATCAGATATATCAAAATAACTGAAAATATTATTTTGACAAGTCCAAGTTAATTCATCGAGATAAGTTAGCTTAGGCCATTTTTCTCTCCTTTCAGGTTGTTTAAGGGTAGCTCAGTATCATACTGCATTTGAAAAGGAACGTTCAGAATGAGATCAATCCTTGAATTACTTATGCTTACTTCAACTGAAAAAAGTTGGGATCTCATGCACAGCTTTTTATATTTCCCTGTGTGTGTGTGTGTGTGTGTGTGTGTGTGTGTGTATGACTTCAGTAAATTTGATAAAATAAGAGTTTTATGAGCTATTTATTTTTAAGAAAGAAAATGAATAACATTTTCCCCTGTGCTTTGTGGCATCCCATCTACCTCACATTTCTACATTATGCAAACTTTCAGGAGGCAGCAGTTAGCATGTCAGAAAAGCCCTGATGATAACTCCTGAGTGGGCCAAGCTGCTGCATTCTCTTTAGTTCTGAGACAGGCACATTAGTCTGGATGTTAGCTGCTTTTCCTTAATTGGATTGCTAGCATAAATTGCAATACATGGTAGACATGTGATGGGATTGTTTTGTTTTGTTTTCCCCAAAAAAATCCCCACAAAAAAGCCAAAAAACAAAAAACCTATCCGTCATATAGAGAGAGCTGTATGTGCATCATATAGGAAAGGGAGAAAATAATTTGAAGAGATGAGAAGATGGCATAGGGTAAAAGCTGATATTCTTTTATAACAGATAGCCCCAAGTTGTAGAGGCCATTATTTCTTGCATTTTCAGAGCAAATGAACTTGACAGATGGCTGTGTCACCTAAACCCCTACCTACCAACTTGATTATGCAGAAAACAATACAATAGAAAAGAAATCATTACTGAAGGAACCTGGTTAGTCCACAGAGGGCCGAGCAATGCAGAAGAACAAAATTACAGTTGTGGAATTGAACAGCAAGAATGCATTTAACATAAAGTGGGTTACAGCAAGGCAATCAGTCATGGCTAAAGCTATTGTCTGGGCTTGCTTGCATGGTATATGAAGTAATCTGTCATCTCCCACTGAATTTATGCTTAGTTTATAGTAGAAAACTACAAAGGTTTCGCCAGGACATGTTCCAGGAGTCTTAAGTAGCTAAACTATGGATCTATAGAAATAAAACTATAGGAATTCAGGACATATTTCTGCTCTCTCTGTATTTTGGAGGATATTACTTTAACATCATGATACTCCCTCCAGTGTCCCTTGTTACTCGTCCATTAACTAAATAGCGTTGCTTATTGGAAGCTGAGGACACCATTTTATTCTCAGCCAAGATAAACAATTTACTGTTATTTGCCATTTTGCCCCTGCCATGGCCCATGTGGAATAGATTCTCTCTAGGGAATAGCCCATAGAAGACAAAAGGCACAATGTGATTTTGCTAAGAGAAGACAAAATGGGCAGCTCCCTAACTCGGCAAATGTCTCTGGCACAAGTCAAAGAAGATCCATGACTTTCCTACCTAGACTAAGAAATATTTCCTCATGGAAGTTAAGAAAATATTTATTTTTAAAGACCATAGTTACTCTCTTCTATAAACCTAAAACAAGGTGACTTTAACTTCTGTTAAAGTAACAGAATTGTGCTACTTACTGTACTCATCTAATGCCCAATTGACAATTTAAAATAAACCAGAATCACAGGATTAAAGCAAATAGAATAATTTACCCAGAGTATTATCTATAGCTAATTATCCAAATGATCAAATGAATGTATGATATCATTGATTTAATTTCTCCCTTCAACAATGCATGAAATAACCCATTCACACCTGTACATCCTATGGGACTCTTGTCTATGCCTTCTAAGTTACCACATAGGGTCCATTCAATTAGCTGTGGACCTTCCTCAATTTCTCTGGACACCTATTGGATACCAGTGGAGCATGGTCTATCTACTTGTTATCCTTCACTCTCATCACAGGATAAGTCCATATGCTTTTTCAATTATATATTTCATTGATGGCATCCTATAATTTTTTGAAAGTCTTGATCTGTAATATGGTTTACTCACATTCGACTTCCACCTTTTGATTGTTCTTGAGACTAAAATACTTTTTGTGCCTAAGTAATCTTTGTTGATTGCTTTTATATTAACCTGATGACATGTTGGAAATTACTTGAAAGAGAAGAAAAACACACTTTCAATCAACAAGCAATTATCAATACCCAAATCTCTAATGGAGTTAAAAACTCTACAAGATGGAACAGATGAGTGAGTGGATTTCAGGTATGGTAGAGGAGATAGACAGTTGTGTATGAGGGAGAACAAATAACATAATTGATTAAGCTGTGGAGTATATAAGGGGAAGTAATACAGAATAAACCTGGAATCATAGACTCATTGTAAAAATCTTTACAAGACAAGTAGAGGAGATTGTATTTCATGATAGAGGTGATGGGGAACCAGAAGAGTTTCTTAACCCCCACATCAAATCTCAATCTAATGGGTGAATTTACTAATCTGAGTGACTTAAGACTTAACTTGAATATTTTGGTTCTTCAATGGATCTGTGATTTCACTTATATTGTTACTCCTTCCAACAATGCATAATATAGCACATTTATGCCTTTTCATTATCATGAACTCTTATCTATGTGCCCCCATGGATATACCCAACATGTATGATATAGATATATAGGTAGGTAGGTAGGTAGATAGATAGATTTCTTATATATGTATATATGTCCTGACTTTTATTTCTAACACACATGTATATGTATACATATATCCATATATATGTATGCATATATACTCACATGTTTATATACATTTATGTCTTCATCTCTCTGTCTCTGTCTGTCTCTCTGTCTCTATCTGCCTGTCTCTTGAATATAGCCAATCCAGGTAATTATGAGAATCTTTTCTGTACAATCCATAGCCAGTGGGAAAAAGATATGTTTTATCTGACACTATCTCCCATATGGTAACTATGAACTTAAATACCTTTGGGAGTCTACCCTGGACTGAAATGATACTCACCCTGAGTGGGACAGAACAGCTTCTGAACAAGAAATAGAATCAGGAATAAGGAAGCTCCATAGAATAATTGGGATGGCATAACATAGCCACCTAATATGTAATTAGTCATGACCCAAGATCTTCACAGTTTATACTCTGGCAATGATTGCCTGGCCATGAATATATGCATCCTGGATGACAGATTTAGATGTCATTGGGAAAAAAAAGTAGAATTCAATGCCATGGAATGGGTATAGTTCAGGGGGAGTGCCACCCCCTGAGTCACCAGCACTAATTTCTAATGGGATTTGGTACATCTTCCTTGGAGTCCTCCCAGTCAAGTACGGTATGTGGACCCAAGCACAGGGTGGGATGGCCACAGCAGGAAAATGAATTGAAATTGGCTACAGCCCTGTGACTGTCACGCAGATTTTTAACTGGCTGCAAGACCATAAATAAAGGATAAAGGATAATGATGCACAACATATCAATTTGGGGTACTGGGGGGATTGACAAGAATCCAGCATGATTTATCTCCTCAATTAGTGATTTGAAAGCAATGGTTAGCAGCATGTTAATTTAATTTACCCTTGGTACTAAACTAGGAAAGTTGTTGACTGATAGGAATAAGTTAATGTATCCAGTAGGCAAAATATAATTTATAATTTATCCTAGAGAAAACATGAATTAATATAATCCATAATGTCTGCTTTAAAACCTAGATGTTTATCAGTATGATACATCAAAGATGATTTTAAAAATAAAACAAAAGGAAAGGAAAGGAAAGAGGCTCAAATGTAGTTCTACAGTATTGGACCTTATTTGCAGTTGCACAGAAGCTCACTATGTTTTGTTCCTGGCCATAGACAACACTATGACATAGCTGAATCCCATCTATGTCTATTGGTCTATCTTCCTTTTCCACATCCCATTCACAAATACGTGGTGCTTTAAGGGTACATCTTAGCTCCCAAAGGTATCCGTCTTCCCAATGCCTTCCCCAGTGCTCCCAATTTTAGTAGATAGAGAGATATAGACATATGTGTGTGTATGTCCTGAGAGATAAACATCTGACCTGTATATCATGTCTTCAAGGAAATATAATACTGAGATACTGAGAAAATTAGTTTTCTTCTAAGTATCAGATTTGCATTTGAACGGGTGCTTTCTGAAAATGAAACTTTAACATAGGAAACCATTTTAATTTCAAGAACTGTTAATCTATGGAGGGACCAATGGGAATAAGACTATTATTTGTGTTGCACATGATTATCTTATCTATTTATAATAATGATGTGTTTGGTACATAGTATTTTGAAGTTTGCAAATCTTTTTATACATACATATGCACATGTAATAACAACTTTATGAGGTAGGTCTGATAATGCTAATTTGCCATACAAGGAACGTGAAGCAAAGAACCCTAAAGCCTTTGGACACTAAGCTAAGAAGCATCAACAGCATGATCTATACCAAGTTTCTCTTGACTTCAGCTTCAACACATTATCCTTCCTCCTTCTTGTGGTTGGGCATGGGAATACCTCATCTTTATACTGGAAGAACAGCTTGTATTAGTACACATTGTAGTTATATTTTCTGAATTAATAATTTGTGGTGGGGAATTTATTTATTTTCATTTCTAAATAAATTTATCTCAGGTTGTGCTTTAAAATGAGCACTTTAACCCTATCAATAATGCGAGAATCAATTTCTTTCTTTTAAAAATATTTATATATTTTTAGTTTTCAATATTCATTTCCACAAGATTTTGAGTTACAATTTTTCTCCCCATGTTTCCCCAACCCCCACCCCCAAATAGTAAGCCTACTGAACACACCTTCCTCAATCTGTTCTCTCTTATATCCTCCCCCACCACCCCCCAACTTTGTATTAGGGCAAGATGAATTTCTATACCACAGTACATGTATATCTTATTTCCCAGTTGCATGTAAAAAACAATTTTTAAAAAATAGTTGTTTTTAAAACTTTTGAGTTCCAGATTTTTTTCCTTCTTCCCTCCTCACCCACAACCACTGGGAAGATAAGCAGTTCCATATAGGTTGTACAGGTGTAGTTACCCAAATCATTTCCATAGTTATTATATTGTGAAAGACTGACTATATTTCTTTCCATTCTATCCTGCCCCTCACTTATTCTATTTTCTCCTTTGACCCTATCTCTTTTCAAAAATGTTTGCTCCTAACTATCCTCTCCCCCAATCTGCCCTCCCTTCTATTATCCCTCCTCTTTTCCCCTGCCCCCTTATTCTCCTACAGGGTAAGATACCCAATTGAGTGTGTATGTCATTCCCATCTTAAGCCAAATTCAATGAAATTAAGGTTGTCCCATTCCCTTTCACATTCCTGCTCTTCCCCTCCAGTGTAACAATTTTCTCTTGCCTCTTTTATGTAAGATAATTTTCCCTAATCTCTCTCTCCCTTTCTCCTTCTCCCAATAAATTAATCTCTCACCTCTTAATTTTATTTTTTAGATACCATCCCTTCATATTCAACTCATCCTGTGCTCTCTGTCTATGTATAATACATGAACATACATATGTCCATACTCACACACACACACAAACATATACATATACACCCTCCTATACATACATATATATTCCCTTCAACTGAGAAAAGTCTTATGAGTCACAATTATCGTTTTTCCATGCAGG
The DNA here is from genome assembly GCA_011680675.1 of Gymnobelideus leadbeateri. Classification (NCBI taxonomy): domain Eukaryota; kingdom Metazoa; phylum Chordata; class Mammalia; order Diprotodontia; family Petauridae; genus Gymnobelideus; species Gymnobelideus leadbeateri. The sequence continues at coordinate 2,738 of WOXC01009225.1, read as the reverse complement.
AATGTAAAGAGCTCAGCTTTAATAAGTTCTTCATGATATCTTTTTCCTATTTACCTTCTCATGCTTCTGTTGCTTCTTGTATTTAGAAGTCAAATTTTCTGTTCAGCTCTGGTTTTTTAATCAAGAATGCTTGAAATTTATCTATTTCATTGAATGACTATATTTTTCCCTCTATCATTATACTCAGGTTTGCTGGATTCTTGGTTTTAGTCCTAGCTCCTTTGACCTCTGGAATATCATAATTCAAGCCCTTCAATCCCTTAATGTAGAAGCTGCTAGGTCTTGTGTAATCCTTATTGTTTTTCCACAATACTCAAATTGTTTCTTCCTGACTGCTTGCAGTATTTTCTCCTTAACCTGGGAACTCTGGAATTTGGCTATAATATTCCTAGGAGTTTTCTTTTTGGGGATCTTTTTCAAGAGGCGATTGGTGAAGTCTTTCAATTTCTATTTTGCCCTCTTGTTCTAGAATATCAGGGCAATTTTCCTTGATAATTTCTTGAAAGATGGTGTCTAGGCTCTTTTTTTTTTATCTTGGCTTTCAGGTAGTCCAATAATTTTTAAATTATCTCTCCTGGATCTATTTTCCAGGTCAGTGGTTTTTCCAATGAGATATTTCACATTGCTTTCTATTTTTTTTCATTTGTTTGGGTCTGTTTAATAGTATCTTGATTTCTCATGAAGTCATTAGCTTCTAGTTGCTCCAATCTAATTTTGAAGGAGTTATTCTCTTCAGTGAGTTTTTGAAATTCCTTTTCCATCTGGAAAATTGAACTTTTTAAGTTATTCTTTTCCTCACTGGCTTTTTGGACCTCTTTTGCCATTTGAGTTAGTCTATTTTTAAGGTGTTATTTTATTCAGTATATTTTGGGTCTCCTTGAGCAGGCTATTGACTTGTTTTTCCTGATTTTCTTGCATCATTCTCATTTTTCTTCCCATTTTTTACTCCGCTTCTCTTACTTGATTTCCAAAATCTTTCTTGAGCTCCTCCATGGCCTGTGACTAATTCTTATTTTTCTTGGAGGCTTTTGATGTAGGAGTTCTGACTTTCCTGTATTCCTCCTGCTCCATGCCTTAATCCTTTTTGTCCCCCCAAAAGGATTATGTGGTCTGTTTGTGTTTCCTCTGCTTGCTCATATTGCGAGCAAATTACTTGACTTGTGAGCTCTTTGCCATGCTAGAACTCTGCTTCCAGAATGGAAAGAGCTTTGTCCCAAATCACTGGGGTTTTCACAGCTGCCAGAGATGTTAGGAGGGTGCCCTCACTATAGCCCCTATAAGCCCTGGCTCACTGGCTACACACTCCAGGACCACCACCCAAAGACCACGATCCAAATTTAAGAAGGTTAAAGCAAGAGCAATTGTTCTCTGAATAGTTGCTTGGTCCCGCTACAATCTGAAGGCTAGGAGCTCCTGAGGCAGCCATGCAGGAGAGCTGCATAGCCACTGCACCACCTGCTTCTCACTCTGGGGCCAGGGGCCAGATCACATTCTTCTGTCCCCCCCCCCACCCCTGTTCCAACAGAATTCCCCACTGATCTTTTACTTTATCTTTGGCATTTATGGTTTGAGAAGTCTGGAAGCCACCTCAGCTGCTGGTGATTAACTCTCCTAAAGTCTTCTATGGCCAATTCTGGTAGGGGTCACCCTGAGGCCAGAACTGTGGCTCATGTGGGACTACACTCGGCTCCCAGTGCGCTGCAATAGACCTTTCCTGTTGGCCTGCTGGCCTGCCTTCAGCAGGAGATTTGTTTCTCTCTGTCTCTTTGTGGGTTCTGTAGCTCTAAAATTTGTTTAGAATCATTTTTATATATGTATTAGATGTGATTAGAGTGGGAGCTCAGGCCAAGTTTGTGCTTCTACTCTGCCATCTTGGCTCTGCCCCCAATAATCAATTTCTAAAGTAGACATTTAGAGATAGAGTCAATTGAGGGCTATACTTGGGGCAAGGAAGATCTGGATTAAAATATTTTTTCTGACTATATGCCTATGGACAAGTCACTTAACCTCTGAGGCCCAGTCTTCTCACATGGAAAAAGTGGGCAACATTATCAGGAGTACTTACCTCACAGGGTTTCTGACGCTTGAGATAATGTATATGTGGGTATGTGTATCATATACACATCACATACACACATATGCACTGCTTTCAAAACTTTAAAAATTATATAACTGTCAGTTATTAGTCAATATGTGTATAGATTTATATATGTATATATGTGTGCACATATATGTATAAAAATTGATAACCAATCCTCTGGACCCCATGCACTGTAAGAGCTGAGTATGAGTGTGTCTATCTCATTATTCAGAAGAAAAACCATGAGAGAAAATTCAATTTCAAAACTCAAACATAAAGTCCACAATTATAAGCTGAATCTGAGAACGGAAACTTTTCAATGATTCCCTAGTGGAGAAAATAACAAAATCACACACACATACACACACACACACACACACACACACACACACACACACACACACACACACACACCCATACGAGGAACACATATCTACTTGCCTCTTACAGTGTATCAGGTCCAGAGAACTGGTTAACAGCTTTTATCTCTTCTTAGTTCTAAATATTTATATAACTAAGTGTTAATTTATAAATACCAAAACTTACCAGCTTACCATATGTATGTATAGAAATATATGTATATTTACTAATATGTGTCTGTTTGCTTGTATCAATGAATGTCTATAGTTATATCTATATCTTTCCATTTATTTATCAT